>CATKWH010000059.1:0-67756 GCA_949825045.1 Argyresthia goedartella
TGACGAGCTCATTCAATTGCTGGAACGAGGCGGCTATGAACTACGTAAGTGGATGTCCAACTCCCCTGAGTTGATGGCTGGTCTCCCAGATGAGTTTCAACAAGACCCGCACGTTTTTGAGAATCCTGACAACCCTAACATGTTGTCAGTACTTGGAATTCAGTACCGGCCCGTCCATGATGAGTTCACCTATCGGGTGGTTTTAGAAACACCGAAGGCCTGGACGAAGCGGTCAGTACTGTCAACGATTGCGAGAACGTTCGACCCGAATGGATGGATTTCTCCAGTCACCTTTGCTCTCAAATGTTTAATGCAAAGGCTATGGGCGGCTCAGTTGACCTGGGACACCCACCTTTCAGGTGATTTGTTGACTGATTGGACGCGAATGTTCACTTCGCTATCGGTCATAAATAATGTATCGCTGCCGAGGAAATTGGTCCCTTCTGGGTATTACAGGGCAACCCTTCACGGGTTTTGTGATGCCTTTGAACGAGGGTTTGCGGCAGCGGTTTATTTGCGAACCGTCACCTCCACCGGGGAGGTCGTCGTGCGTTTGGTTTTGGCAAAAAGCAAGGTAGCGCCTATTCGGACAAGGATGACGATTCCAAAACTGGAACTGTCCGGGGCTGCTCTTTTGACCAAACTTTTGAATCACACTCTAACAGTGTTGCGTAGGTCAGTGGTTTTGGAGGATACGGTGTACGCGTGGACGGACAGACAGATTGTTTTGTACTGGCTGAAGGCTTCGGTCCATAACTTAGAGGTTTTGTTGCGAACCGTGTCTCCCAGATTGTGTCGTCTGAGGTCCCACTGACCTGGAGACATGTACCAGGAGAATTGAACCCGTCTGATTGTGCATCCAGGGGATGTCGGGCTCCTGAACTCGTTAGACACCATTTGTGGTGGGGACCACCCTGGCTTGCCAAGAGAGAATCGGACTGGCCCCACAGCCATGTAGTAGTATCCTCGGATCATGGCCCCAGAGCGGCCGTGCATGTTACCCAGAAGGCTGAGGACCCTGACGCCGGGTTTCTGCTGGACCGGTATAGCTCACTTGACAAGTTGATAAACGTGTCCACTTGGATTAGGAGATTCGCTCGAAATTGTCGTACTCCTCGCGATCAGCGAACGTTGAACCCTATTCTGACTCCGGCAGAGCGAAACGAGTCGCTGTTGAATTTGGTCCGGTTGGTACAGTCCTCGAAGTTTGGGGCAGAATTGGAGATTATACGAAGTGGACGTTCGGGATTGAAGGGAGCCGTCGCGCGTCTCAACCCCTTTGTTGATTCGACCGAGTTACTTCGGGTAGGAGGAAGATTGCGCAATGCGAATCTGTCGTATTCGGCTCGTCACCCACTTCTGCTCCCCAAGGGGGGACAGTTAGTTGAATTGCTGGTGACTGATCGTCATATTAAAAACGCGCATGCCGGCTGTAACGCGTTGTTGGCCACGCTCCAGCGGGAGTTTTGGATCTTATCTGCCCGCCGTGTCATACGGAACATCGTGTTTCGGTGCATGCCTTGTTATCGACTTAAGGCTGCCACGATGCAACCTCTCATGGGGGACTTGCCCCCTGATCGTGTGAATGAGGTCAGACCGTTTTCAGGTGTTGGTATGGATTTTGCAGGACCGTTTATGGTGAAGAGTTCACGATTGCGTACCGCTAAGCAATACAAGGCGTACCTATGTGTGTTTGTTTGTTTATCCACCAAGGCGGTACATCTCGAGCTCGTTGCTGATCTCTCGACAGAGGCTTTCATTGCTTGTTTGGATAGGTTTGTTTCTCGAAGGGGACTTCCAACTTTGATCCGCTCTGATAACGGCACTAACTACATCGGTGCGGAACGATACTTACGAGAGATAGTCAACTTTTTGAATGTAAATAAAGTGGATATTGGAACGGCCCTCTCCCGTCGGGGTATACAGTGGACCTTCAGCCCACCGATTTGCCCCCACTGGGGTGGGATTTTTGAGGCCGTAGTTAAGTCAGCTAAGACGCACTTGGGGCGTATAGTAGGTCAGACCGCGCTGACTTTTGAGGAGCTCGTGACATTGTTTTGTAAGATCGAGGCCGTTCTCAATTCGCGACCGTTGTGTCCGCTCAGCTCGGATCCAAATGACCTGGAGGCTCTGACCCCAGGCCATTTCTTGATAGGACAGCAACTTAACGTGTTGCCCGAGCACCCCTTCGAGGGAGTGAAATTGTATCGGTTGTCAAGGTATCAGATGTTGCAGCAGTTTACTCAGAATTTCTGGAAGCGTTGGTCGCTCGAGTATCTGCATATCTTACAACAGCGCCTTAAGTGGACTGACAAAACTAGCCCCCCTAGTGTTGGTGACCTCGTTCTGGTTAAGGATGCTAACCTACCGCCACTACGTTGGCGCAGGGGGCGCATTGTTAACCTGTTCCCTGGCAAGGACGGGACCCCCCGGTCTGCAGAGGTTCTAGTAGGAGGCTCGGTTCTAAAACGAGCGGTAGCAACGTTGTCTCGGCTGCCCGTAGATTAGGGGACAGGTGGGTGCCTGTCCGGGCGGGTGATTGTTCGATTCCAAATCGATATTCGATCGATGGTTTCGGAACGGCCATTTTGAATTTGACGTTAGCTGCCAACCAGGCAGTTTTGACAACCGACAGACGAAAGCCCTCGCAATGTAAACGCTTTTTGGTTAGGGTATTGAAATTAAATCGCAGGCCATCTGGAATGTATTCGGGTTTCCCTCAGGATTGTCTATATAGCTGAGTGTGTTGTGGTTCCCCGAACCAGATAAAGTTCGCATTTACGTGGCCGATTGGTTTTTTACCACGTAACATAACCTGTGTTGGAACACTGTGCTCATCGAAGCTGGCCCGCCAGTCGTACCTGGTTGGCTGAAGAACCTGTCTACCAAGAAGAGCCTAGGGTGCACCCAGGCCTTGCAGAGAGACAGGAGGTTGACGGGACCGAAGCACAGACCAGGTTAGATCGACCCCAATCACTTCAGCTCGGTGAATCGCCGACGTTCACACTTCTTGGCAACTGATCGTTACGCTACCTCGTAGCTGATGGGCCCCTACGAGGTCATTAGGTGCCGAGAAGCCTGAACAACCGGTATTCCTCGTCATCTGCAGGCGAAAATCGCACACCCTTTTGGTAGGGGCGCGCGTTCGGGACCCTCTTCAGCCGCTGCTGGATTTCGCGGAAGTGGTGGACCCAGTTCGGGAGGGTCTCCACCACTATAGGCGAGTAGCGCGGCTTGGAGGGCGGTTTCGTGACGGCCACGCCCGTAGCGGGGGCACCGGGTGGCGGCGGGGCGCCTGCGGTAGGCGACGCGGCAGGGGGCGCACTAGCGGGCACAGCGGGGGGTGCGGCGGGTGGCGGGCGGCGGGCGACGGCGGGCGGCGCGGCGGGGGGCGCGCTAGCGGGCGCGACGAGTTTCGCGATGGGGGGCGCGGGCGCGGCCTGCACTCCGTGTGTGTGCGGGATGGGGCGGGGGGGCCTCGCGTTCGCGGCGGACTGATTCGCGACGGTCGCCAGCGCGGTGGGCATGGGCGCGTATGCGGACGCAGCTGCCGCGTACGAGGTGGCCAGCGGCTCCGGCGATAGCCGCGGCATGTCGAGGCCTCGGGGTTGCGGAGGAGTCGGTGACGGCGAGGGCTCCAGCAGCGCTCGCTTCGCGGCTTCCTGCTGCAAGTCGTCCGAGGGTCGTCGTTTGCCCCCACGGATCGGCGGCAGAATGAGGGGCTGCGATCGGGCCTGCTCCAGCAGCCCGGCGTCCAACAGTTCGTCGCCGATGCTTGCTGGCTGGCAGCCTTCCATGGCTGCACGGCGTTCGACGAGGTAGGCCTCCATGGCCCGCAGAAGTCCCGCCGAAAACAGTTTGGCGTCACGGGCACGAATTAAATACAATTCGTCCAGCGTGAGCTCTGCTCTCGGCGAGACTGGTCGCGGGACGATCGGCGACCCGTATTCTGTCGAGGTCGACAAAACCAGGGGCCGCTCGAGGGAGGCCGATCTGAAGCGGTGGCGGGGGATGGTGCGCCTCGGGGTTTCACCCAGTGGAGGGCTCCCGTCCGGCGCAGCGTAGCCCTGAGAAGGGCTGTGGAACTCATCCATAGCGCTGGTTGGCTATGGATGAGCTGGCACGGGAAGGGGTTCCGATCTGGCACGACCTTAGGCCAAAGCCGACGTCCGTCCGCCCCCGAAGGTTTTCCCCTCCGTGCAGTTCGCGACGCGGTTGTAGCGCGAACGCGACGCGCACGGGCGCGTGTTGACGCGGGCGTTTCGCAATGAAACGGCGCGCCAGCAGCTGAGTGGAGCGTTGCAGTAGGTCCGTATGCGCGGATGATCGCGGCTCAACTCCATACTGCCCGCTCCACTCACAATCACGAGCTTTTATAGGTTCCTCTAGAGGAATCGAACATAAATATAATTTAACAAAGTTGACAACATTAAGTATACTTAAAAATATTGTAATTGATGATAATGAGTTAATTTAGTTATTCAATGTAAATATTGAATAACTAAATTAACTCTGTGTTTTTGACAATGTCTATTATCCATATAATTTTAATTTTGATTGTTACTTCCGCCGCCATTCCGCTGCGCGTGTTCGGGTGGCGGAAGTAACAATTTATAATTTTAAAACTCACACAATAAATCTCATAATTAAATCATTAACATAATAAATTTCTCATTATAATATGACGATATATTTTAACAACATTTATCCGATATTGATTTAATTTTGGGTACTACTTCCGCCGCCATTTCTCTGCGCGCTTTCGGGTGGCGGAAATAGCAACCGCTTGTGTTACGATTTCATTTTTTTAAAACTCATACAATAAAGCTCAAATTTAATTATTGATAAAATAACATTTACCAGGATAGTTTTTAAATTCAACACTATGCAATTCCTAACACAACACAGCTGTCTTCTGACAGCTATCTGTCGAACTTAATCTAGCGACGTGCATGCATCCGAGACCCGTTCCGCATTGTGCCACTGCCAAGCCACACGGGAAAACACTTCAAGCCCACGAACCAGTCCAGTTCCTGTGAAGAAAGGGGATCCCCAAAACGAGACACAGGAGCAAATCAAGTGAGTGCTGATTTATCGTACTATTTCCTACATTAACTTCATGTCCTTCGTAGCCAAATTTCTCGCATTTTCAAGTGATTTTGTGCGAGCATTGTAGTGTACAGTGTTATAGTGTTATGTTATATTGTTCATAGTTCCAAGGTCCCCAGTTCAAGTTTTCCTCAAAAATTGTTGTGAAAACTGCGGCAAGTACGACGCCATTGTTCCCACGCCCGCCGTCCGCTGGGTTATTTTCGTTTCAATTTTGTGTTATTGTACAATAACACAGGTAGTTTACGGCTGTTCAGCCTAACTAAAGTTCAAATAATTTCAGTTCAGTTCATGAAAATAAGTTATATTGTTCAATACTTTTGTGAGTTTAGTAGTGCGAGCCACGTCAATAGTGAAAAATTGTAGGTAGACTAAAAATCTTTGTAATCAGCCTTTGTTCCGCGCCTGGACGCCTTTTGTGATCTCACAGTTCGTGATATTTTATTGTTCGATTCTACACATTCAAGTTACACTCTCACATACTTACAAGTTTACAAATTTACAATGGAGGCCGAGTTATATGAGAGAGACATTCTTATGCATTACATATGTGCATTCTTATGGATATTCAAACTATTTTTATTTTACAGAAAAGAGCTGTTCGAGCAATTTATAATTTAAAACGAACAGACTCTTTAAAAGAGCTTTTTAAAGAAATTGACATACTAACAGTAGCTAGTCAATTTATTTTCGAAAATATAATGTATGTACGCAAGAACCTTACAACATTTTCCAAACTTAGCGATAGCTGTAATGTTAACCTTAGAAATAATCACAGACTATGTGCGCCCCTTTTTAGACTCGCGAAGGTTAGCAATTCTTTCAAGGGTCAGTGCATTCTCTACTACAATAGGATACCTCTGGACATTTTGAAATTGCCATTTGAGCAATTTAAAAAGCATGTTAAAGCGACTTTTTCGAAAAAGGGATATTACAATGTTCAAGATTACTTAAATGACAGGACTGTATGGGGTTGATCTGGCTCAACACAGACCTTGCTGTTAATAGTTGTGTAATTATTTATTCCTGCTTATCAATCATAACAATTAAATTTTTCAAATTTTGTATTAGTTAAGCAAAACCTATTTTTAAAAGAGATCTAAAAATCAATCTGTGGGAGTTTCTACGCCCTTCTTCTCCCACAGTGGTCCAATGTAGAGAAGAGGTAAAAAATGACGTTTGCTAAGTATATGTAAATATCTACAGTAATAAAGTACTTTGACTTTTGACTTTTGACTTGACATACTCTGGAGAAAATGGTTGAAACCAGCAGTTCCCAATCGGTTGAATTTCGTTGTCGTGCACAAGAATTACCAAAAATAAAAACCGCATTCCTGAAGGTCCAAAGCAAGATTGAGAAGTCATACATTAAAAATAAAACGTTTGATAAAGACGAACAATTGGCCGTTAGGGAAAGGTTCGATTATTTGTACTATCAAGTTCAAGTAGCAGCTGACTTGATGGAAGAGTCTGAACGGCGTAGCTCTTTTACAGGACAGACACGGTCTTCTTCCCACACTTGTCCTAACAATATTAAACTACCGGCTCTTACTCTGCCACAATTTGATGGCCGCGTTACCGAGTGGAACTCATTTTATGATATTTACAGGTCATTGATCTATGACAATAGTGCCTTGTCGTGCGTTAAGAAGTTTAGGTATTTAGCGCTGTCCCTTAAAGGGGAACCCTTTAACCTTATCAAATCTATCCCAATCACGGAAGACAACTATCAAATTGCATTGCAAACTCTTATCAATAGGTACGAAAATAAGCGGGTGATATCCACAAAACATGTCGATTGACCTGAAACCCATGTCGGAAAAAACAAATGAGCAGGAGTTGCGTCATTTGCTAAATGTCTATAATAAAAATTTTACCGCGTTAGAAACAATGAAGTTTCCAGTTTCCGAGTGGAGTTTTTTGTTGCTAAATATTCTTTTACGCAAATTAAACAAAGATGTTCGTACACGTTTTGAGTTATCCTTGAGGTCCCCGATTGAGATCCCACAAGTAATAATAATAATAATAATCCTTTATTGCACAGAAAACACAGTGGAAATTATAACAGAAACAGTATGCAAAGGTGAGCTTATTTCTAAAAAGAAATTTCTTACAGCTAACCTGTGAAGAAAAGAGAAAAATAAAATATAGAGAGGTAGTCCTAGTGTACAATTAAGAGTTAAAAGAAATAAATAAAATAAATATACTATCTAATAAATCACACTACACCCTACGTTATTACTATAAAATAAATAAATAGAATACAATAAATAAATAGATATACATAAATACTATGAGATACCCACTATTCGGAAGAGAGGAGATGCAGTTTCAATTTTTTCTTGAAAGTGACCATGGATTTGCAATCCCTTATAGCGCAAGGAAGTGCATTCCACAAACGTATTGCCCTTAACCTAAACGAGTGCTCGTAAGCAACAGTGTTGTGCTGAGGAATTGACAAAAGTGACACCGTGTGAGATCTCCGAAGTCTATCCCCTGAGAAAAGATACTCAAAACGTTCACGAAGATATGCAGGGTAGCACGGATTTCTCAAAATATTGAAGAGGAAGGAGAGAATGTGCATATCACGACGAAGTCTGATCGGGAGCCAGCCCAATTCCCTACGATATTGGGACACGTGGTCGTACTTACGAAGTCCGAAAATAAACCGAATCCCGAGATTTTGGAGTCGCTCGAGTTTGTTCAGTAGATCTTCGTTCGCACTGGCCCAGCAAACATCGGCGTAGTCTATTAAAGGCAGAAGAAGGGTCTGAGCTAGCATGATTTTAGTCTGCCTAGGCAGGAAGAACTGCAAACGCCGAAAGTAATTGTACTTCTGGAGTTTCTCGACAAAGAGTTAGCAACGTTCGAAGTGATGTCAGCATCAAGCACTCGTGCCCCTGCACAGCTTATCGACGCGCCGTCGTCGTCGTTCTAATACTGTGAGTGTACGTACTCACGAGTCGTCATGGCGAAACATAGGTCGCGCGAATTCGGTTGCAACCTCGTCTTCGCATTCACCGGTCACTCTTGCAAGAAGCCTGAATGTACACAACCCAGTTCAAAGTACACTGAGGTGTTTTTACTGCCAAAGTGGTCACCTCTTAAGTAAATGCGACAAATTTACTTCACTGTCAATGAGTAACCGTAATAAGTTTTTGCAAAATAATAACATTTGTGTTAATTGCCTTTGCAGTGGGCACTCAGTAAAAGATAGTCAGTTAAATTATACGTGTAGAACGTGTTCAAAACGTCATCACACATCATTACATGAGAATGTTCAACATGTTACTCTGACAAACTTTTCCCAGTTGGAGTCTTCAACTATCAATGCGTCCCCAACACCTAAGTCCGGTACGGGGCATCAAGTTCAAATCAGTCAGACCGTAGCGCCACCAATCTTTGGTACGGAGAATATTGTTCAGATCGAACCGGCCGTAGCGCCAATCTCCGGTACGGAGAAAAAAGTTCAGATCGAGTCCTCGACTCTTAGAGCGGCCCGAGTGCGCGAGTTCCCTACAGGGAAAGTTGTTCGACCTTCTTTGTCAAACGACTCTGCTAGTAAGGAGAATTGTACGGTTCTACTTACGACTGCGCTGGTGATGGTACGTCCCACGCAGGCAGGTCCTTATGAGCCGCAGATCGCGCGCGCTCTTGTTGATCAAGGTTCGCAGGTTACGCTGATCTCTGAGACGTGTGTCCAACGTCTTGGCCTACCACGAAAATATGCCAATCCTAACATGACTATTACGGGAGTAGGGGATAAAACCGAGAAACCTTGCGGCTTAGTTTTATGTGAGGGGACGCCCCACAACAAGCCGGAACCTAAACTGTTCATTGAAGCTATAATTTTTCCAAAAATTACTAGTTACATCCCACATGTTCCAACTTCATTTGATCAAATTGCTCATTTGCAAAACATTCCCTTAGCCGACTCAGACTTACGATCTGAGCGTCCAATTGACATCTTACTTGGTTCGGACTATACAGATGCTATCTTGTTACATAATAACATAATAGGCCCGTAAGGTACTCCTGTAGCTATAAATAGTATCTTTGGACATTTACTAAATGGTAAGTTTTCGGGTTGTGCCAAAGTGAATGTGTGCTCTAACTTAAGTACATATCAACTTGATATCGATGTTCAAAAGTTCTGGGAATTGGAGTCAGTACCTGACACCAGGCCTCTCACTCAAGAAGAAAATTTGTGTGAATCTATGTTCGTAGGTACACACAAACGCGGCGACAATGGCCAATACATTGTTGCACTACCGTTCAAAGAGTATGTACCTACTTTGGGACATTCCCGAGACATCGCTCTCGCGCGTTTAATTAAACTGGAGAATCGATTGTCCCGTAACTCTGATCTACGTTCAAATTATAATAAATGTCTAATAGTCAAATAGTCAAATAGTCAAAGTACTTTATTACTGTAGATATTTACATATGCTTAGCAAACGTCATTTTTGCCTCTTCTCTACATTGGACCACTGTGGGAGAAGAAGGGCATAGAAACTCCCACAGATTTATTTTTAGATCTCTTTTAGAAATAGGTTGTGCTTAACTAATACAAATATGAAAAATTTAATTGTTATGATTAATAAGCAGGAATAAACAATTACAAAATTATTAACAGCAAGGTCTGTGTTGAGCCAGATTAACCCCATACAGTCCTGTCATTTAAGTAATCTTGAACATTGTAATATCCCTTTTTCGACAAAGTCGCTTTAACATGCTTTTTAAATTGCTCAAATGGCAATTTCAAAATCTCCAGAGATATCTTATTGTAGTAGAGAATGCACTGACCCTTGAAAGAATTGCTAACCTTCGCGAGTCTAAAACGGGGCGCACATAGTCTGTGATTATTTCTTAGGTTAACATTGCAGCTGTCGCTAAGTTTGGAAAATGTTGTAAGGTTCTTGCGTACATACATTATATTTTCGAAAATAAATTGACTAGCTACTGTTAGTATGTCAATTTCTTTAAAAAGCTCTCTTAAGGAGTCTGTTCGTTTTAAATTATAAATTGCTCGAATAGCTCTTTTCTGTAAAATAAAAATAGTTTGAATATCCGCTGCTTTCCCCCACAACAAGATACCATAGGATATCACACTATGAAAGTAACTAAAATATACTAGCCTAGATGTAGCCACATCCGTGCTTTGTCTGATGTTCCTAACAGCGTAAGCCGCAGAACTTAATTTACCAGCCAATTTATCTATGTGGGGTCCCCACTGCAATTTGCTATCAATGGTTATTCCAAGAAACTTCGTATCATTTACCAATTCTAACGTGCTGTTGTCTAACACCAAACTGGTCTCAACTTGCCTGACATTTGGAAGTGAGAATTTGATACACTTGGTTTTACCAGCGTTTAACAATAAATTATTAACTGTGAACCAATTCAAGGTTAAAGACAATACACCATTAACATCATCAAAATCTCCTTTTTGTCTTTCCTCCTTTTTGTCTCCAAGAGCATATAGACTTGGGGCATATGGAGTTAGTGACCGATTCTGATGACTGTCATACCGACGTTCCGTATTACATTCCTCATCATGCGGTCATAAAAATGTCAAGTACAACCACTAAAACACGAGTCGTGTTTGATGCATCTTGCACGACGACTAGTGGTCGGTCACTAAATGATAATCTGTTAATTGGTGAAAAGTTACACCAAGACACAGTTCAAGTTCTTTTAAAATATCGACTTCATAACATTGTTTTTACCGCTGACATAAAAATGATGTACCGTTATATTTCTGTTCGACCGCAGGACCGCGACTTTCAACTAATTTTATGGAGATTTTCACCTCTTGACCGTGTGCAAGAATATCGCTTGTGCACCGTCACGTTCGGCGTCGCTTCTGCACCATTCTTAGCTCTGCACACTATTTGCCAGTTAGCTGTTGACGAAGCGCACAAATTTCCGCTTGCTTCGCAAGTACTGTCTCATGATATATTTGTCGACGACATTATATCGGGTGCTTCCTCTGTTGAGGAGGCCCTAGTACTTCAAATGGAGCTTACCTCCATTTGCCGGGCGGGCACCTTTGAGCTGCGTAAGTGGACGAGTAATAACGCAGAATTTCTTTCGAGCGTCAAGAACGATGACTCCTCATCTTCAAATGATGACACTCTAGTGATTTCTGATCTTGATGGTGAATCATCTGTTAAGATATTAGGCTTGCAGTGGCATCCAAAGTCCGATACGTTCAGCTTTAAGAGTGAAGCCTCCGTAGGTAAATGTACCAAACGATTTATTCTATCCGAAATTTAAAAAAATTATGATCCTTTGGGTTCCTTTGTCCTATAACAATTCTTGTCAAACATTTAATCCAACTTCTTTGGATATCAGGTACAGGTTGGGACGTAGTACCGCCCCAATCTATTTTCGATGTATGTACGGCCTTTGTGGCAGAGTTGCCGCTGTAGACAGATATACATCTGCCTCGTCATGTGCTTCCACGGACGAATGAGGACGTGCAAATATATGCGTTCGCGGATGCGTCGGAGAAGGCGTTCGCCGCGAGCGTGTATATGCGCGTGGTGGACGCGCAGGGCGTGGTTCGTGTGTATCTGCTAATAGCAAAAACGAAGGTCGCCCCTTTAAAACGCATTTATCTGCCTCGCTTAGAGTTATGTGCAGCAGTACTGCTGGCTAAACTAGTTCAAAAGGTTCTTGTCACCTACGGTGATTTTGTTTCCATTTCAAATATCTTTGCATGGAGCGATACTTCAATCACTCTAGCATGGATCCGTTCTCCTTCACACGAGTGGACAAATGTCGTAAGACTAAATCTGATGTCAATGATGTACAAATTTCAGTTCCCGAGATAAATAAAACACTAAAAAATCTGATCTGTCTAGTTCAAAACAATGAGTTCGCCGATGATATATCGCGACTCAAATCAAATAAAAACTGTTCACCGCGATTACAAAGGCTCAAGCCTTTCATTGACGATTCTGGGCTTGTCAGGGTCGGCGGCCGCATACAGCGTGCCAATATTGCTTATGATGCTAAGCATCAAATCATTTTACCAAAAAGACATCCACTCACGGTTTTAATAATTGATCATTTTCATATTGTGAATTTACACGTTGGCCCACAACAGTTACAATTTTTGCTCTCCCAGTCATACTGGATTTTATCCGCTCGCGATGCAGTTCGCATGCGCACGCGGCGATGCGTCCGATGCTTCCGCGCGCGACCTGCAGCGATGCAACCGCCTATGGCACCGTTGCCGGCAACTCGTGTGAGAGCGATGCGTCCATTTCTTCATGTAGGAATCGACTTTGCTGGTTACTTCAACTTGAAGACAAATCACTCGCGAAGTGCGCGATACTATAAGGCATACATTTGTATCTTCATCTGTACCTATGTCAACAAAGGCCGTTCATTTGGAGTTAGTCCCCAGTTTATCAACGGAAGACTTTAACGCGTTCAGACGTTTTACCTCGAGACGTGGTAAATGTTCAGATGTTTATACAGATTGTGGCAGGAACTTTTTAGGTTGTGATAACTACCTAAAGGAACTTTTTTCATTCATACAAAATGAATCAAGTGAACTTCAGCGGAGTTTAGCTGATCTGGGAATAACTTGGCATTTTCAACCGGTTTATGCAAGTCATTTTGGTGGGCTTTGGGAAGCCGCAGTAAAGAGTGTGAAAACTCATCTCTACAGAGTTGTAGGTACATAGAAGTTAACATATGACGAGTTCAATACACTCATATGTCAAATTGAAGCGATTCTCAACTCGAGACCGCTTTGTTCTCAGAGTGGCGATCCAGCTGATCCACTACCTCTCAGACCTGCACATTTTCTTATTGGGCAACCATTAACCTCATTACTTGAGTACGATTACTCATCAGATCAAGCTAGCCGTCTAGTGCGATGGCAAGTCATACAACAATCAATTCAGCATTTCTGAAAGCGCTGGAGTGTGGAGTACCTCCACCAGCTCCAACAGAGAGGAAAATGGTTCCGTGATAGCAGTAGCTACACACCCCTATCCGAGGGTTCGGTAGTTATAATTTTAGATACTAATTTACCGCCTTTACAATGGCGCTTGGCTCGCGTTCACAAGTTGCATCCAGGCGTTGATGGCGTTGTTAGAGTAGTTAAAGTACAGATTGGGAATAATTATTCAGAGAGATCTGTAGTTAAGATCTGTCCTTTTAAGTAACCTTAGTTATAGCAACTACTTTAGTTCTTAGTTCTTACTCAGTACAGTTCATTAAAATAACTTAGTTATTTTAGGTCGGCGGCATGTTTAGTAGTTATGTCATTCATTGTAGTGCACGCACAAAATACATAATTTCAACTCGCCACCCCAAAGTACGATATTTCAGACTAGCAACACAGCTGTCTTCTGACAGCTATCTCTCGAACTTAACCTAGCGACGTGCATGCATCCGCGACCCGTTCCGCATTGTGCCACTGCCAAGCCACACGGAAAAACACTTCAAGCCCACGAACCAGTCCAGTTCCTGTGAAGACGAGACACAGGAGCAAATCAAGTGAGTGCTGATTTATCGTACTATTTCCTACAGTGAGTAAAATTTGCTAAGTAACAATTTGTACCCTACTCAGATAGCTTTGAATAGGTACTTGATGGGACTGTTACTTTTGTCAACTTTTTTCATTCTTATTCAATGTTGTACCAGAAATCTTTAAGTAATAAAAGTCAGGAAGGTTTATCACATTTCTTATATTACTAATAATATACAGGATGTCCGGTTGATCGATGCAAACACTTAAACCAAAGCTATTACAGACTATTTAGAACCATTTGAGCCAAATATACATGAAGTCTTACCGTTAAATTTTTATTGATGATTTAGTGTTCTGAAGAAAATTTCCAGATTTTCACAGTTAAGTGATTATCATCAGAAACTAAACAATAATTGGATTATTTTACAATTGATTCTAATAAATCACTTAATAAGCATTCTCATAAATAGTTTAGTGCATAGGAGATGCATTAGTGGAGAGTGACTCACGGACGCCATACGACGTATGCGCCTACTATCGCCGCCGTCCATATAAAATAAAACTAGTGTTGTTTTTGCTACGCAAATACATTTATTTAATGCGCTTTAGTGTAAATATTGACAATTATTATTTGCGTAATTAAAGGTTCAGTGATTAGGCCAAAAAGTGACCAAAATAGTTACATACTGTCGTATGCTGTGACATCTACCCAAAGTGTTAAAAAAAAACAGCACAAAACAATGAAAAAGTGTGGGGCTTGTGCTAAATTTATTGGGCGCACTGGCATCGTATCGTGCCCAAAATGCGGCGGCCAGTACCACGGTGCTTGTGTGGGTGTCTCAGCTGGAGCAGTTATCCCCAAGGACTGGGACTACCCTGATTGCCAGAGATTAAAAGCGAGAGACAACCGCGGTGACACGCCCGTTAAAGGACTGCTGGGTCAATCCTGGGTCAAGCCGCCGCTCCGCTCGTCACCGACCGGCCCACTGCTGCCGCTCGGCCCGCCTCCGCTCAGACCGCCACCGCACTGCTTGCCTCCTCTGCGGACTCGCTAAGCGCGGACACGGCCATGCCCTGCTCTCCTGCATCCTTCGACGGGGAGGACATGGCCAGTGCGCTTATTGAGCTGAAACGGTTCATCGGAGTGGAATTCCTCACCATCCGACAGGAGCTGAAGGAGTTTCGCGACGAGTTTCAGGACTTGAGAGCGCACCTGTCCGTGTTTGGCGAAAGCATGGATCGTTTGGAGGGCCGCGTCGACGCTATTGAAAGGCAGGTCATAGATGGGGCGGCGTCAGCTGCTACCCGAGTCCTCGAAGAAGCCGTTGCGACTCTTCAAATGGAGCTGAACGACTGCGACCAAGAGCTTTTGTCGAACGAAATCCAGGTGACGAACGTCCCGGAGGACACCGGTGAGAGTGCCGCCGGCCTAGCCACGCGGATCTGCGCAAAACTGGGCGTGGAGCTGGACGTGCGTGACGTGGTGTCGGTGTATCATGCCGGGCGGACTCGCGAGGCGGCCCGGCCGCGGCCAATCGTGCTGCGCCTCGTGCGCCGCGCCGTCAAGGACGAGCTGCTGCAGGGCGCGCGCACACGCCGCGGCACCACCACCGAAGGGCTGGGCCTGGCCGGCGCGCCGCAGCGGTTCTATGTGAACGAGCGGCTCACTAGCGCCAACCGACAGCTGTTCCAGCGGGCGCGCGAGGCCGCGCGCACCGCCGCCTGGCGCTTCGTGTGGACCCGCAACGGCAGGATCCTCGCCCGCAGGTCTGAGGGTCTGCCGGCTCATCACGTGCGTCGGTTATCCGATCTGCACATTTTTTTGCCAGCCAAAGTCCAAACAATTCCTTAATTGTTATTGTTTTTGTTTGTTTTGTAGTAAAGTCCTTCAATTAAATGTTTCGTTGTTGTTGTTTGTTTGTAACTCGTTTCTGATAAATTGTATAATTGTAAAAAAATACCGTTTTTACCGTTTTGTTGTGGCCTATATGCTTATTTCGTCATTGCTATGTCTTGTCGCGGGAGTGGACCGACAAATATGCCTCGTACCGTCGCGTGATAAGCCTGGAAGCAATCATTTTATATAAATTTATCCGTATATAACTTATTTATGTATAAATATGTTATAGGTCTACACTATCACTCTTTATTTATCACTTTGTGCTGCACTTGCTATTTACTTTTATCTTCGTCGACTGAGTCACTTACCTGTATGCATTCATTCATTTGATATTGTTCTTTTAACTTTTTTGCTCGTTTTCATGATGTCGCGGTTTAATAACTTAAAAGTTGGATTATTTAATGCTGGTTCCCTTGGTACGGGACACGATGAGCTGATTGCGACTTTAACAGATACGAACGCAGACATTATTGCCATAAACGAGTCTTGGCTTCGGGCTGGAGAGGATGGACGTGCTCCCGCCGTGCCCAATTACCGACTACGGCACGTTCCCCAGCCGGTCGAAATATGTGGAGGACGGGGTGGGGGCGTTGGTTTCTTCCTGCGCCGGGGCCTCCACGCGCGCACACTTACACATCCTCCCGCTGCGATCGTAGAACAAATGTGGTTGAAAACAATAATTAACAGCAAACATTTAATCATTGGGACCGCATATCGGCCACCGCGGCTCGATGTTGAAACTTTTTTTGATGCCATTACTGACTCTTTTATTAAATACGACCGACTGATTTTACTGGGTGACTTTAATATTAATTATATGGACAAAAACGACAGAAAACTTAGATGTTTGACACAATTTCTGACAACGATTGGCTTGACACAACATGTAAGCGACCCGACTCACTTTACAGAACACAGCCAGACAACTATAGACCTTATTTGCTCCGACGCTCGTGTTGTGTCTGAGGCATGCATTCATCACAGCCGAGTTTGACTTTAAAAAACGGAAACCGACACCTAGACGTATTACTTATAGACCACTGAAAGATATTAACCTAACTATATTTAACAATGACCTTGACGCCATAAACTGGGAACAAATTTATTTACTTAACGACATAAATGACATGGTTAGACTATTTAACTTACTGCTACTAGGACTTTTTGACAGACACGCGCCGGAGAAGACGATAGTGGTGAAGGAGGCACTTAAACCATGGCTCACGAGCAACGTTCGGCTCATGATGCGGCTCAGAAACGAGGCTCACACTCGTTACAAACGAACCGGGAGCGATGTTTTATTATGTATTACCTCGACCTGAAGCACCTTGTGATAGAAGCCATTTATAACGAGAAACGTGCCTTCTTCACGCATCATATCAACGACATTACCGACTCAAAGACTCTGGAAAACCTTAAAGCGCACTGTTCTTCCAGATTCACAGACGCAGACTGACCTCCCGGCACAATTTGATGACCCTGACTTGATAAACCGTCATTTCCTTAATATTCCTGGGAAACAGGAAGTGACTTTATCTGACATAACTTTTTTTTTAATTTAATAGACATAATGACAAAACTTTCACGCTTTCTCCTTCTACTGCTACTGCCGTCACAAAACTCATTACGTCAATAAAAACCACAGCAAAAGGACTCGACTCAATTGATATTGACATGATACTTCTGACATTACCAAGAACTAGAGACGTACTGAACTACATTATTAACATGAGCATTCTGACAATGACTTTCCCAGCTGACTGGAAAATTGCTCAGGTGACCCCGTTACCAAAAAAACCGAATCCCACTGAAATGTCTGAACTGCGACCTATAAGTATTCTTCCTTGTGCATCGAAGATAATAGAACGGGTAGTTTGCGAACAGCTGTCCGATTACCTGGGGAAAAACAGCATACTCCCTGAACTGCAGTCAGGTTTTCGCAAAAGTCGATCGATAGCTAATGCGCTGCTCGATGTAGTCGATAACATCTTACAAGCTCGTGATGATGGTAAAAGTACTTTCTTAGTACTTTTAGATTTCTCCAGGGCCTTCGACTGTATTAGCATACCCCTACTATTATCCAAGATGTCTTATTAAGGGTTTGATGTCACTGCTACAAAATGGTTCAGTAGCTATTTGTCTGGCCATGCGCAGGCAGTTGCATTGCGTAGGGTGGATGGTAGTGCTCTGCGGTCCTATGTTTATCCTGTGACAAGAGGAGTACCGCAGGGTTCGATACTCGGGCCTCTGCTCTTCATACTGTATAGCGCTGATATCACTAACAGTATAGAGAGCTGCAAGTATCACCTGTACGCGGACGACGTGCAACTTTACTTTTCTAGCGTGCCGTCAGACACATCTGCTGCCATAAACAAGATAAATGCTGACCTAGACCGTATTTCCTCTTGGTCGGACAAGAGCTGTTTAGTTCTTAATCCTGGCAAGTCGAAATATGTCGTTTTTGGGTCAAAACATCAAATCCGTAATACCCTTGAAGCTCTGACTTCCGGGAATGTCGCCGTCATGGGCGAATCAATCGAACGGGTGGTAGAAGCAACCAACCTCGGCCTTTTAATGGACGGGAATTTGCGCTTTGAGAACCACATACTAAATGTTGTGAGTAACTGCTTCTATCGCCTCAAAGTTCTATTTAATATACGAGATTACCTTAGTGTCGATTTGCGTGTTGACCTATGTGAATCACTTATATTATCTAGGTTAAACTATTGTGATGTCGTGTATGATGGGTGCATTACTGGTCGTTCCAAGAGGCTCATACAACGAGTGCAGAACGCATGTGCTCGTTTTTGTTTCAGAGTCCCTCCCCGGTCCCACATCACTCCATACTTGAACGCCGCTAACTTGCTTAACATGCCTGCACGCCGGCGCCTACACTTGGCCACTCTGCTGTTCGGGGTGGTAAGACACAAAACCCCCACCTACCTTTTTAAAAAACTGGTTTGGTCCAAAAGTGTGCGTAGGTTCAAGGCAATGGCCATTATACCTATGCACCGAACCGTTGCTTTCAGAGGAGTTTCAAGTTTGCGGCGTCTAAGTGCTGGAATGATATCCCTCCTCCTATCCAAGGGGCGCTTAGCAGATACACCTTTAAGCGTATGCTTAAAGGCTATTTGTTGACGCTCCAGAAATCATCCTAATCCCCAGCACTGTGACAGCAATAAATATGCCAATTGCATTTCTTTTTTTTATCTAGTTTTGTTTTTAATTCTTACTGTAAATATTATATTAATGAAGCTGCATCTAGGTAATGTTTGCATTATTATCTCACTTTGTATTTATGTTTATTTCTCTTTCGCCTTTCCCAAAAATCTAGGTAGTTTATAGATATATATTCTTTTGGTATGACGTTTCCGTGAGTCACCGAGGTGCTGGCTGAAAATCAGCGCTGTAGGTGTCTGACATCTCAGCATAATGCTGAGCCAGTGTCCGGTTCACTGCCGCAGATACACACTTGTTATATGTTTTTTGTTTATTTTTTGTTTAATATGCGTGTCCTGTGTGTTTGTGAATAAATGTTTCTTTCTTTCTTTCTTTCTTTCTTTCTTTCTATTAGGCGGTGAGAAGCTATCTTGATGACTATTTTCTCAATTGCTGGATCGGCAGAGACGGGCCTATTCCTTGGCCTGCTCGTTCACCAGACCTGACCCCAATGAACTAGTTTGTGTGGGCAGAGCCAAAAAACTGGTCTATTCCAACGTAGCCATCAACACAAAAGAAGAGTTGATTTCAAAAATAAGAATGGCTTTCGTCACTATGAAATATGAAATGATGCTCAAAATCACGACCACAGAATTTCGAAGACGGGCTCTTATCTCTCGGATCTCATTTCGAGCATGAATAGCATACATTTAATTTATTAAAAGACTGTCTAAAAAGTCTAGTTTTCTCCCTCAAACTGGTTAGTAGGTCATAACTTCAAGAATGTGTAAAGTATCTACGTCAATAATACCTTAAATAAAAGATCATTAACTAAGAATGTTTTATAAAGATTTGCGTATAAAAATCTTTTAATGGTTTTTGTTAAATTAGGTCCGTGATTTTTGTTTGGTATTTGAAATTTTCCATGCTCTTCAATGGTCTGTAAAAACCAAGTCTGATGTAGCAGTCGCGCAAATCAAGATTTATTAGAATGCTTATTAGCCGATTTATTAGAATAAATTGTAAAATAATCCAATTATTGTTTAGTTTTGCAATGATAATCGGTCAAGTAACCGTAATGGTTAAGTAACCGTGAAAATCTGGAAATATTCTTCAAAAACACTAAATCATCAATAAAAATTTAATGGTAAGACTTCGCCACATGTATGTTTGCTCAAATGGTTTTAAATGGTCTTTACTAACTTCGGTTTAAGTCTTTGCATCGATCTACCGGACACCCTGTATTTTAAATTATATTTAGACAAATATACAAGCCAGAATATTTAGAAATCAACTTATTACTATCTGTAGGAACAGCGCACGGAGCCGCAACATCTCTTTTTCTGCGGACCATTAACAAGCTTGCTGCGCTGCCTCCTGATCCATTTGATTGGATCAACATGTGCAGGAGTGGATTTGTATATCGGATCAACATTTGACAACTTTATTACAACATCACGCGGACCCAAATGTTGTTCCGGTCGGAGCAGCATTTGTTGCTGCAAAAGTATATTGGATCAACAAAAGCGTGGTGATATATTTACTTTCAAAATAAATATTTAAATTAAAATAAAACAAATATGGGGGGCTCCCATACAACCAACGTATTTTTTGTTTGCTTGATATTGAAAACGGCAACAGGTGGACGCTTGAAATATTCAGAGAATATTTAGTTACATTATTCACTTTAAAAATAAATAATAAAATTAATATCCAAGTGGGGGCATTCCATACATCAAACGTGATTTTTTGCCGCTTTTTTGGTACAGAACCCTTCGTGCGGGAGTCCGACTCACACTTGGCCGATTTGTTTTTAATTTTTTGATGGCCCGGGCCTGTAGCTGACTCACTTGAGATGCCTGGTAGCTGGATCGTCGGAATACTCGGGTGCCAATGGTTGCGGTGCCCTGTTCTCTTGTTCGCCGTAGCTGCCGTAAGCGTAGTCTTCGTTACTGCAACAAATAAGTATGGAGTTCTTAACGTAAGGTGTTAAGAACTCTCATTTTGGACTTGGTATCATCATCAGCGGCAGTCTATCAAGGAACCCATGGTTGATCATAAGCCAGGATGTAACAGATGGGTGTTGTCATGTTTTAAGGGGTGTTAGGGACAAATTTCACAGCCGATCAGATAGATTTGATCAGAGCAACTTAAAACTTCTCCATACAAATCAACTGATCGCCCAAATATTTGGAGGAATGAAAGATAACGTGTTTTGGATCAGGTCGGTTTCATAGTGAAAGTTGTTCAGAATTATGCTCATAAGAACTCCCTAAAACGTGACTACACCTTTATGTTGTTTCTGCATGATGTGTGCTCCGGTTCTCTCGACGGCCCCTGTTTAGAAAATGATTTTATCAAATTGGCTGCCCCGACGAAACGTACCAGGCACTCATGTACAAAACTTTTTCACGTCCCTCACAACCGTACTAATTTTGCATCAAACTGTCCGTCTTACCACAAAAAACTTTAAAAAACATCGTTTAACACATGATTATAAAAATCGTTACCACAAAACTGATTTTAGCGTTGTAGCAGGGATAGGGATGGCTTATATTATGTGATCAATTTAGGCAACCGAGAAAGCTTGTTTAGTGAGTGTCTTGTTTGTCAAGATGGCGGAATTATTGACCAGCTGTTCTGTTGTGTTGGTTTTGTTAACGAAAAAGCGGTTTTTACTCCATTAAAGTCCAAGTTTTATCGTGAGGAAACCTTCATATCTCCATAGGAAATCGTGGTGAAACCTCCTTAGTGGCCGCGATGGGCTAACCCCCTGTCATGCAAAATGGACTAAATTATCTAAAAGTGGGCACAACTGTGCCTCTGCCACCCCGTATCGAAAAAGCATAAAGCTATATATCATCCAATGATGAAATTTATGGTGGGCTACTGGGAGACAGTGTATACGTCGCGCGACACGTTTTGAGCGGTGGCCTTGAATGCGCAGTAGTCACTTTTCAATAGCTGTACATATGCGCAGTAATTCCTGCTAACGTCGCCCAGCACTCTTAACTTACTTATACTATGGGATGAAATTTGTACCGGTGTGCCCATCCACTATAAAAACCATACTAGCCGCAAGCCACAGCAATCTTGGGAGAAGTTTCATCTGCCTGAGATCTACTCAAATCGTAAACAAACCTTTATCAAAACAAAGATTTATTAGATCCAAGGATCGTAGGGTTAAGAAGACACACGCTCACAACACTAAACAACTGACATACCACATCTGCTCATCTCACCTGTGCATTAAAGCCATCTTTATATTTTAAAACTTCAAAATATTTATTTCAAAATAGATTCTTACGAACACTTTTTGAACGTTATTTGAATCTAATTATTGCAAGACAAACTATCGCTTCGGAACGTGTTATGGCAGTGGAAAAAAAGTGGCGCAAGAAACTCGTACACTGCAACATGGCGTACTAATCTTTTCTATGTTTATTTTATTTTTTAAATAGTTCTTATGTTACAAATGTGTGCGTGGTTCTTGTGTTGCGCTTGAATATCGGAGCTCCTCAGAGAGATGACATTAATGTCATCATCTTACCTATAATATGCTTTATAACATAATGTATTTTTAACGTATGTTTATTAACATAATGTTTTGACGCTCACTACATGTCATAAAATATTTAAGCTAAAATGTAAATCCGTAATTCGCTTATCTTCTCAACATTAGCCGCAATTTAAATATAAAGTTTTAAAGCACTCACAGACAGCGAGAGATAGTTTACCAAAACCTGAAGATCTGAAAGTAAAAATACTAGAGGAATATCAGGCCAGGAACGGAAACAATCAACCTGAAAGCTCTGAAGCGTATTACGCTAAAATAACATGCGTAAATACTGCAAGAACTGCAAAAAGCCAGGCCGTATGACCGAGGTTTGAGTAACAGGCTGTTTCGATATATAATTAGCATTCATTTTGTAATTTGACAATATTTTATTTAAAAAAGGAAACGCAAAAGATGCGACGACTGTGGAGTTTCTTCGGTGAGCTCTTCTCCACAGATTCCGCCATTGTGTTAGTGAACTCACCCAAAAAAATGTAATGACGGATCTAAGTGATGTAACAACATCCTATGGAAATAAATGATTTTTGATTTGATTTGATTTGAGGCATGTTGGGGTAAGAATATACCTAAGGAAAATCGGTTGAGACGAGCAACATCTGCCTGAGCAGCGCAGCATCGGCCACTTTAGAAAAAGTTTGGTGTCTAGACAGCGACTGTTCATCGCATATGTGTGGAGATAAAACAATTTATTCAAATCTGAAACCCGAGAAAGGCACCCTAAAGTTGGCATCAAATCATCATACAAGCCAAATCGAAGGAAGAGGGAATGTGCGCATCATCAACAATCATGGATCCATCGGCATCAAGGACAGCATTATACGGACTCAAGCAGGCAGGGATTCAGTGGTTCAAGAATTTCATCACAGAACTGAAAGCTCTAGGTTTTATAGCTTCAAGCTATGATCCATGTGTTTACATTCTGGCGACAGGAGGAGTAAAGATAATCCTCGCCGTATATGTCAACGACTTGCTGATTGCCTTCTGGGTTTGCTGGTAGAAATCTCTTTTATAGAGATAAGCGCGCCTCTTGTACATATCTTTCTTTGTATATCTCTGTATGTTTGTTTTGTGCAATAAAGTATTAATTAATTCATTCATTGCCTACTCGTGTCCTAAGAAACTTAAAGAGATTAAGAATCTGCTAAACAAGAAGTTCGAACTGAAGAATCAGGGAAGACCAAAACGTCTGATTGGAATAGATGTGGCTTATACAAAGGATGGAATCAAATTGAACCAAGACAAGTTCATTGGACACCCTCAAGAGGTTCAACATTGAAGACTGCAAGTCTACATCTACATACATACCAGGTAAGACCTAATTAATGACCTAATTACTGTCGCGGTCTGTAATGACTGCGTTGCTGGTCTCACTGTTGGTGGCCGAAAGCGCAGCACAGCGCAGCTCAAGGCCTACACAGCACGAACAGCTTTGCAGCCTTTGATGGACAAGTTCATAGCGCGGACATCAAAGGCTGCAATGGTGACCAAGCTCATAGGCCGAGAGCGTAGCTAAGCTAAGCTCAAGGCCTTCATAGTGTGGCCAGCAGTGCAGTCATTGCGGACCAAGGCTTGTATAGTACTTTACTCAAATAATGCGAGTAATTCAATAAAACCAGCTTATTATAAAATTGAGAGTGAGTTTTTTTTTCACACATAAACAAATTCTGATAAAGCCTTTTTGCAGTACCTTTTTTAATGACAACAAGACCTCCCGCTCTTTTTTTTGTCACACATAACCAAATTCTGAATAAAGCCTTTTTGCGCTACCATTTTTTACCATTTACGAAACAATCATGGAATTTGACAGGAAATTGCCGGTCGCTAAAACACGACAGTAATGGATTTTCACAGGAAATTGCCGGCACCTTTTCTGGCTCCTCCAAGTAGAGCAGCAATGTCGATTTTGCTCAAAGAAGGTTGTCAAAATAATGAGCACATTACTAGCTTTGTTTGAGTAAAATAATTTAAACAAACGGAAGCAACACGAATATATTCGAAAATAATCACTGTGCTCGCGGTTAGTGCGCTTTTAGTGTCGGGGATATTTGTCATGCTAGTGATTTTCAATTTTGCCGGAAATGTGACAACTTGTCAAGTCAAGACAAGTTTGTTTACGTTGCCTTCCTACAAGGAAGTAGGTGAGGTATTTAATCAACTTACATCCTCCCTGTAGCCAATTCCTTCAGCTCCTGCACCTGTTCGGTCTCGTACTTCCTCTGCAGCTCACGCAGATGCTCCTGGCGGATCAGCTTCTTCAGGTCCTCGAATCTGCGGGGCACACAATGAGGCCTTCGTCACCTTATGGCCCTGTCTTATACACTCAAATTAATAATCCTATAATTATTTCGTAAACAAAGGAGACGCCAGTACAAAAAATAAAATATGAACGTGAAAGTCAAAGGTTTTGTACCGTCCAATGACATAACTTTATTTACAAAATAATTATAGAATTAGTAATTTGAATTTAGATATTAATAAACTGTCTTGTAGGTCTATTTAATTCCAAATATAACCAATAGTATCCAAGGACGAGGACAGACCCTGCCTAATTTGGGATCGACCCTTTATCCTCTAGACATATTAATGTATTTCATAAAGATGTATTTCTTTATGTATGCCCATGTTTACTTCGAAGGCATGATAAATTAATTTTACTTTTTTATCGAGTGACAAACTGTTGCGATACTTATCGTGGAAGTTATATCTTTGGCAGTCGTCGATACAAATGTCGCAGCTATTTGGTTAATTGAGGCACTTAAATTATAGCCTTCATTGAGTACCAGCGATTAATTAAATGGCTAGCCTTTTGATTAAAATAAAGGATCGTCAGAATGGTTTAATAATCAGCCTTAATGAGAGCAGGCTTTTTAATGCTCGACGAAAAAGAGGGGTGATAAAAGTGTCTGTTTTTGTCTTTGAATATGTAACTGTTTGTGACACTCTAGCGCTCAAAGCGGGTAGACGGATTTTAATGCGGTTTTTTGTAAGTCGTACTTTCCTGTGATAGTTCAGTGGTGATGGTATGATAAGATCGCTTCAGTGGTGCGAAAGTTATCAGCTTACAATAAAATACAAGTCAGCCAAATTTTAGACTCATCGTGTCGGGGATGTTTTAATCTTTTCATTTATAGATATGATTTAGAGGACTAGCTAATTGTAACATTAAAATCGCAAAGTATGATGTAGTCGTTCTGGTTTTTCAGTTTTTTTTGTTGTGTTGGGCCAGTTAGGGTAGTGTTGTACCCAAATTTCGCTCGCACGCCTCAAACTGCGAAATTTGGACTTTTTCAGTTTTTGTTCTAAAATTCATCCACTGTGCGTTTTTTGAAAACTATACTTAATACTCTAAGAAGTTAATTAAATTGCAGCTGCAAACTGCAGCTTTATAAACCCTAAAGGGATTAAGCTACGGGCCTTCGAAGAAAATCCATTTTCCCATAAATTTGTAAATTTTAAGTTTCGCTCCCGTGTGGGTCAAAATATTAGAAAATGGCTTGGCCTATGATAAAAGTGATTAAAAAATGTTGGTAACACATTTAATTAGCTTTCATTAGAGCACATAACAAAGTCTGCGAAACTTCATCGAACTTCGAAAACTAACCAACGAATGGTATGTTTTGGTGTTTTTGATGAAAATATAGATAATATTTGGTATTCAAATGTAAATAAAAATATAACAAAAGTCAACACTTTTAAACATGCATACGTGAACATTCCTATAGTTTGGAGATCCATATATCTACCTACAGGGTGTAACAAAAAGGAGTTGTCATATTTTAAAGCGTAGTATTGAATTGAATGTCGAATATTACCTATATTTTCATGAAACACACCAAAAAATACATTAATTCGTTGGTTGGTTTTCGTAATTCGACGAAGCGTTGATTTTTTAGCTCTTAGATCTTAGGGGCATCTCTTCGCTCACCCCCTATATCCTTCACCTAACCTGCCCCATCACTTCGCCCAGACAGTCTTTATTTAGTCAATAAGCGGTAGCTAAGCCAATCAGTAATTTAGTCACGCAAATCAGTAATTTATTCCGCTGCTCATGGTCATCCGTTCAACTAGTATTTATTCGTTCGTTTTATAATTTCCTACAAGGAACTAATAGTATTAATAACAACTGATGTGTTAACCTATTTCAGAAGCAAATACATGAATCATGAATCTTCAATCGAAGGATAACTATGTTCGCGCAGACCACACAGGGCTGTACCACAGAATACTTAATAGTATTAAGGATGACTTACTTGTCCCGTTGGGGAGGCACCATGAAGGAGGCGCCGCCGCCGCCCCTCGCCCTCGAAGGCACGGGGAACCGGAGAATCTTGCCTGAGGTGCGGGGCACGTTCAGCATTCCGAACATCTGAGGACAAACAGTGAAAAAACTATTTAGAAAAGAAGAATTACTAATCACTGAATAGGAATAAGGTCCACTTCCACAACATTCGCTAATACGGTTTAACGTGCTAAACCGATTTAAGGCTGGCGTATTTAATAAATGTTGACTATTGTTAAATCAATTTAATCTTCCTACGATGACAGGTTATATAAAACTGACTCGCACTAACGCACCTCCCATACGAACGCCCTAGCCGGAAGCCGCCATCTGGAAATATTGATCCTGTGCGAACCCCATACAATTTTTTGCTGGTAACACTGAACAAGAAACAGAGGAATAATCTACTATCTCTATGGTACCTATATCACAGTGATTGGTCGAGAGACAAATTTCAAAGAAAAAAATTCTCGCTCGCTCAGGGACAACCTCAGTACATTGGAGTTTTTCTAGGGTTGCACTCTATTACTGGCTTAAGGTTGAAATACGCGATGCATTTGTTGCATTTACGCCGCCATGACAGCTAGGCTTTTTATCACCATAGCATGCCGAGCGCAGGGAGATTTTTGTCGCGAAAAAAGAGAGACAGAGCTACACATAGCGCATAGCTCTGTCCCTTTCTGTCACTTTCCCGCGTCAACACCCCCCGCGAGGTCGGCTTTCTACGGGTGCAGATCGTTTGCGGTTTGGGCGGTAAATGGCGATAACTGCCGTGTCTTTGTTATATTTGAGAATAAGACAACATCATTCGGCAAGGTGTGGCTCTTCAATGGTGACGAGTAGGTTTTCCTTGTAGAATATCACCACTCCATCGTTTGATTATTTATTGATTTGTTAACAAAACCCTTGAATCAAAGGAACTATGTTCAGCGTATGCAATAGTCCCGGAGGCTCATCTGAAAGTTGAAACAGATTTAAAACAGCTCGATTTCAGCCACTGCTTTCCACTGAGTTGACTGACCCCGCCTATCCCCGCCATAGATATATACTATATATCTATTAGTTTGGTTATACTATATATTATATAGTATAACTGTTCGATTCCAAATCGATATTCGATCGATGGTTTCTGAACGGCCATTTTGAATTTGACGTTAGCTGCCAACCTAGCAGTTTTGACAACTGACAGACGAAAGCCCTCGCAATGTAAACGCGTTTTGGTTAGGGTATTGAAATTAAATCGCAGGCCATCTGGAATGTATTCGGGTTCCCTCAGGATTGTTAATATAGCTGAGTGTGTTATTGTTTCTCGAACCAGATAAAGTTCGCATTTTCGTGCCCGATTGTTTTTACCACGTAACATAACCTGTGTTGGAACACTGTGCTCATTGAAACTGGCCCGCCAGTCATACCTGGTTGGCTGAAGAACCTGTCTACCAAGAAGAGCCTAGGGTGCACCCGGGCCTTGCAGAGAGACAGGAGGTTGACGGGACCGAAGCACAGACCAGGTTAGATCGACCCCAATTAACTTCAGCTCGGTGAATCGCCGACGTTCACACTTCTTGGCAACTGATCGTTACGCTACCTCGTAGCTGATGGGCCCCTACGAGGTCATCAGGTGCTGAGAAGCCTGAACAATTTGGTAGCTAGAGCGTGGCTTCCTGAGATTTGCAGCCGTCAAGGGCTCCAGGAAGGCCCGATTTGGGACTATCAATCTGTAGGTATAGGCGGTTAAGTAACTTGGTTGTTCCTATATCCACATAGATTGGTAGTATTGTAAGCTATAAGTCTATTGCTGGTAGTAGACAGACAGATATTGAATTGAAAATTGCATTGAAGTACCAGTTAGTCAATCTATTAGTGGTCTAGTAATGCTATTGAATGAATGTTTTGGTTAACATAGGTAGTTACATCTATTGATAGCAGGCTATTACATTGTTTTCAGTTTATAGCAATTTATAACTTGAACTAATATTGACTATCTGTATGTGTTATAATGATAAAGGGAAACTAAATTGTATTTACAGAATGTATATAGATATAAAACTCGGTTCCTATTGTTTAAGGAAAACAACATTGTTTAAGTTGTGGTTTAGGATTCCCTCGTTTGGGTTGTAGACTGGAGGGTCCAATAAAATTGAGTTACTGCAAATTGTTAGTAAGTATCGTTCCGATCATGTCGTTATCTGAAATCCAGAAGGGTGTTTCTAAGGAACTCAGATGGTTTTCCTCCGCACACGGTCTGATAGACCGTTTAGATAGGCATGATGTGGTATTGGAGCGGTCTATGGACGTTAAGGAACGTTACAATAGGGTGCTCGAATTGTCCGCGCAGGCGGAATCAGTTGATGGTTGCGCACCTGACAGGCTGTCACGGTTGATAGGGGATGTCGACCAATGTATGGAGATGGCAGCTGCTATCACGCAGAAGGCTGCGGACATACGTAGACAGCGCGAGTCCAGCCATGGTGGTGACATTGAAGCACCTCTGCCGCTTCAGGGTTCGGGGTCCAGGTTACCTGCCATAACTATGCCTACTTTTGACGGCGTGTCCGGTGAATGGATGAGCTTCATCAATCTGTTCGACAGTTTGGTGCACATGCGATCGGACATTACCAAGTCTGTCAAGATGGCTCAGCTGGTGGCAGCATTGAGGGGTGAGCCTAGGGAGCTGGTCGCTCATTTGACAGTTACGATGGGTAACTATGAAACGGCCAGACAATTGTTGGTCAGACGTTACCATAACAAACGGAGGTTGGCCGATGCCCAACTGAACCGTTTGTTTAGTATCCCGGTTGTGAACAAGGTCGGGGCCATACAGACGGAGGTTTTGAACCCATTGTTGTCCGTCACCAAGGCTCTAGAGAATCTTGGACTTCCGGTTGGTGAATGGTCGTACCTACTGTTGTACATTGTACTTTCCCGCCTACCCGCTGACGTGCAGACTCGTTTCGAACAGTCTCACGGGAGGTCGGCCGAGGACCTGCCCGCCTTCTCCGACTTGGTCGGATTCTTGGAAGAGGAGGCTCGACGGGCAGAGAATTTGGGGTTGACGGTCACCCATCCTTCGGAGCCACAGAGAGCTGCCGGGAGCGCTGTGAGTAGGGGCCCTCCGACGAGGAAGGACCGCACCAACCGGCAGTCGTATGGGACTGTGAGCAAATTGACCCCACATGGTGAGACCTGCCCATGTTGTAGGCAGATTGGCCATGCTGTGGCCAATTGCAATAAGTTCGGGGAACTTAGGGTTCAGGGACGGCGCCGGATGGCCAAGCAGCGGAGCTGGTGTTTCCTGTGCCTCGGGCCACACATGGCTAGGGACTGCATGCGCACAAAAATGTGCGGATATTGTGGTGGGGCCCACAACAATCTGTTGTGCATGAACCGGTCCGGCCAACAGCCTCCACAGGACCGTATCCAGGGTGACACGGCATGGGGCCCTGAGAATTCGTTTGCGACTCGGAGCGCAACTCAGGGGCCAACGTCCCCACGTCCACAGGGCCGTACCCAGGGTGACACGGCATGGGGCCCTGAGAATTCGTTTGCGACTCGGAGCGCAACTCAGGGGCCAACGTCCCCACGTGCACAGGGCAGTACCAGGGTGCAGGGCCGCACTCAGGACCATTACATGGGTGGCCCTGAGTTTTCGGTTGCGACTCAGAATCCGACCCAGCGGGACATTGGGTGTGTTGAGCAGGCCGTAACGGGCGGGTGGCATGGGACACCTTCGAGCTATGCGGGTGCGGTTCGGACGCCGCCTCAGTTGTCGCCCCGCTCGTCGCCTCGTCCCCGTCGGTCACATGTGATGTCCTCCCCGCTCATGGAGCGGCCACGGTTGAATTCACGCCCACCCCCCTTTACGGGGAATCGTAGGTTGGGAATGGAACCGGCGCGTGGGCCATTTGTACAATGGGACCCTCTGGCGTATAGCTGCATACCTGATCGGTAACAGGCACAGTGGGGCCCCGGGGGTCCTCGCTAGGAATTTGCGGCCCAACCATTGGTTGCCCCCCAACCGGAGACGGTGGTGTTACCGATCGCCTCTGTGCTTGTTTGGGATTTGGCGGGCAACCCAACATACGTTCGCGCCCTATTAGATTCTGGAGCTCAGGGCTGCATTGTATCGAATGATTTAGCAAAATGGTTGGGCCTCAAGGTAAATAGGTATAATAAATCAATACGGGGCGTGGGGAATGTTACGGTTACGAATGTAGTTGGTCAATCGGTGATCACGTTCTCTCCACGTTATGACATTTTGACAAAAACATCCATGCAAGCTTTAGTAATGACGCATGTCATGGGCAGACACCCCTTGGTGAAGTTGAATCCGGCCGTTCGATTCCTGACATCAGGACTCAAGTTGGCGGATCCCGATTTTGACACTCCAGCCCCGGTCGACCTGCTACTGGGAGCAGACGTTCTGGGTAGGTTTCTGTTGTCGGATCGGCGAGTTCTTCAGCCGGACGGGTTTATTGCTGTGGATACTAAGTTTGGTCACGTGATCATGGGTCCGACATTGAAAATGGTTAGGCCTGCCGAGTCAGATGGCATACTTATTGGCTCAGCGTTGTCAGACGTTATCCAACGTTTCTGGGAGATAGAGGAACCTCCCACCGTTCGTCGAGTCGACGCAGACGAAGAAGAGTGCGAGTTGTTTTACCAGAATAGTACTGGTCGCCTTCGTTCTGGTCGTTTTGTAACTCGACTGCCTTTCAGGGCCGATCGACCGCCACTAGGAGAATCTAGGAAGATGGCTGAGACGAGATTGATGTCGATGGAGCGTAGGATGACAAGGGACGCCGTATTTAAACAAAAATATGTTGATTTCATGAGGGAGTAGGAGTCGTTAGGACACATGTCGGTATCGGGTGTGGACTGGAGATCTGAGGATCATTGTTTCCTTCCACACCATGCCGTCCTACGAACCCCTACCGGCAAGATTCGAGTTGTTTTTGATGGGTCAGCACCTACCTCGAACGGGATGTCCCTGAATCAGTGTCTACATTCGGGACCCAAGTTGAGTCGTGATATTTCGGATATTCTCACGAGCTTTCAGAGGCACCAGATTGTATTTGTCGCATACATTCGGATGATCTTTAGGCAAATGGTAATTCATCCAGCTGACAGAAGGTATCAGTTGATACTGTGGCGTGAGTCCACGGCCGAGCCAGTCAAGGTCTATGAGTTAAACACGAACACGTATGGGTTACGGTCTAGCCCGTATTTGGCGATGCGTACCCTGCGGGAGTTGGCGTTGCGTGACCGTGTGAGCTATCCTAGAGCCGCCGCTATCCTGGAGCAAGATTTGTACGTCGATGACGTCTGCACAGGGGCAGCCAGTGTAGAGGAAGCTCTGGACCGACGTGACGAGCTCATTCAATTGCTGGAACGAGGCGGCTATGAACTACGCAAGTGGATGTCCAACTCCCCTGAGTTGATGGCTGGTCTCCCAGATGAGTTTCAACAAGACCCGCACGTTTTTGAGGATCCTGACAACCCTAACATGTTGTCAGTGCTTGGAATTCAGTACCGGCCCGTCCATGATGAGTTTACCTATCGGGTGGTTTTAGAAACACCGAAGGCCTGGACGAAGCGGTCAGTACTGTCAACGATTGCGAGAACGTTCGACCCGAATGGATGGATTTCTCCAGTCACCTTTGCTCTCAAATGTTTTATGCAAAGGCTATGGGCGGCTCAGTTGACCTGGGACACCCACCTCTCAGGTGATTTGTTGACTGATTGGACGCGAATGTTCACCTCGCTATCGGACATAAATAATGTATCGCTGCCGAGGAAATTGGTCCCTTCTGGGGATTACAGGGCAACCCTTCACGGGTTTTGTGATGCCTCTGAACGAGGGTTTGCGGCAGCGGTTTATTTGCGAACCGTCACCTCCACCGGGGAGGTCGACGTGCGTTTGGTTTTGGCAAAAAGCAAGGTAGCGCCTATTCGGACAAGGATGACGATTCCAAAACTGGAACTGTCCGGGGCTGCTCTTTTGACCAAACTTTTGATTCACACTCTAACAGTGTTGCGTGGGTCAGTGGTTTTGGAGGATACGGTGTACGCGTGGACGGACAGCCAGATTGTTTTGTGCTGGCTGAAGGCTTCGGTCCATAACTTAAAGGTTTTTGTTGCGAACCGTGTCTCCCAGATTGTGTCGTCTGAGGTCCCACTGACCTGGAGACATGTACCAGGAGAATTGAACCCGTCTGATTGTGCATCCAGGGGATGTCGGGCTCCTGAACTCGTTAGACACCATTTGTGGTGGGGACCACCCTGGCTTGCCAAGAGAGAATCGGACTGGCCCCACAGCCATGTAGTAGTATCTTCGGATCATGGCCCCAGAGCGGCCGTGCATGTTACCCAGAAGGCTGAGGACCCTGACGCCGGGTTTCTGCTGGACCGGTATAGCTCACTTGACAAGTTGATAAACGTGTCCACTTGGATTAGGAGATTCGCTCGAAATTGTCGTACTCCTCGCGATCAGCGAACGTTGAACCCTATTCTGACTCCGGCAGAGCGAAACGAGTCGCTATTGAATTTGGTCCGGTTGGTACAGTCCTCGAAGTTTGGGGCAGAATTGGAGATTATACGAAGTGGACGTTCGAAATTGAAGGGAGCCGTCGCGCGTCTCAACCCTTTTGTTGATTCGACCGGGTTACTTCGGGTAGGAGGAAGATTGCGCAATGCGAATCTGTCGTATTCGGCTCGTCACCCACTTCTGCTCTCAAAGGGGGGACAGTTAGTTGAATTGCTGGTGACTGATCGTCATATTTAAAACGCACATGCCGGCTGTAACGCGTTGTTGGCCACGCTCCAGCGGGAGTTTTGGATCTTATCTGCCCGCCGTGTCATACGGAACATCGTGTTTCGGTGCATGCCTTGTTATCGACTTAAGGCTGCCACGATGCAACCTCTCATTTGGGACTTGCCCCCTGATCGTGTGAATGAGGTCAGACCGTTTTCAGGTGTTGGTACGGATTTTGCAGGACCGTTTATGGTGAAGAGTTCACGATTGCGTACCGCTAAGCAATACAAGGCGTACCTATGTGTGTTTGTTTGTTTATCCACCAAGGCGGTACATCTCGAGCTCGTTGCTGATCTCTCGACAGAGGCTTTCATTGCTTGTTTGGATAGGTTTGTTTCTCGAAGGGGACTTCCAACTTTGATCCGCTCTGATAACGGCACTAACTACGTTGGTGCGGAACGATACTTACGAGAGATAGTCAACTTTTTGAATGTAAATAAAGTGGATATTGGAACGGCCCTCTCCCGTCGGGGTATACAGTGGACCTTCAGCCCACCGATTTGCCCCCACTGGGGTGGGATTTTTGAGGCCGTAGTTAAGTCAGCTAAGACGCACTTGGGGCGTATAGTAGGTCAGACCGCGCTGACTTTTGAGGAGCTCGCGACATTGTTTTGTAAGATCGAGGCCGTTCTCAATTCGCGACCGTTGTGTCCGCTCAGCTCGGATCCAAATGACCTGGAGGCTCTGACCCCAGGCCATTTCTTGATAGGACAGCCACTTAACGCGTTGCCCGAGCACCCCTTCGAGGGAGTGAAATTGTATCGGTTGTCAAGGTATCAGATGTTGCAGCAGTTTACTCAGAATTTCTGGAAGCGTTGGTCGCTCGAGTATCTGCATATCTTACAACAGCGCCTTAAGTGGACTGACAAAACTAGCCCCCCTAGTGTTGGTGACCTCGTTCTGGTTAAGGATGCTAACCTACCGCCACTACGTTGGCGCAGGGGGCGCATTGTTAACCTGTTCCCTGGCAAGGACGGGACCCCCCGGTCTGCAGAGGTTCTAGTAGGAGGCTCGGTTCTAAAACGAGCGGTAGCAACGTTGTCTCGGCTGCCCGTAGATTAGGGGACAGGTGGGTGCCTGTCCGGGCGGGTGATTGTTCGATTCCAAATCGATATTCGATCGATGGTTTCTGAACGGCCATTTTGAATTTGACGTTAGCTGCCAACCTAGCAGTTTTGACAACTGACAGACGAAAGCCCTCGCAATGTAAACGCGTTTTGGTTAGGGTATTGAAATTAAATCGCAGGCCATCTGGAATGTATTCGGGTTCCCTCAGGATTGTTAATATAGCTGAGTGTGTTATTGTTTCTCGAACCACATAAAGTTCGCATTTTCGTGCCCGATTGTTTTTACCACGTAACATAACCTGTGTTGGAACACTGTGCTCATTGAAGCTGGCCCGCCAGTCATAACTGGTTGGCTGAAGAACCTGTCTACCAAGAAGAGCCTAGGGTGCACCCGGGCCTTGCAGAGAGACAGGAGGTTGACGGGACCGAAGCACAGACCAGGTTAGATCGACCCCAATTAACTTAAGCTCGGTGAATCGCCGACGTTCACACTTCTTGGCAACTGATCGTTACGCTACCTCGTAGCTGATGGGCCCCTACGAGGTCATCAGGTGCTGAGAAGCCTGAACAATAACCAACATTCGGTAAATATTTGAATGTCACAAATTTAAGTTCGTGCAGACGTACTAGGAACTCTGGTAAATTGTGAGCAATACCCCTAATATTTTGAAATATAATTTTTAGACAAGAATTTGAATTGGGGACATAATTTATAGAATTGCTGGTTTCAGTAAGGATGTACCTACGTACCGATAAGCCATCCATGTCATTTATTAATTCATTTATCTACACACGTATCATAAAACCTCTTTACTGCGTCCAAGAACCGCACGTTACGATCAGCATAATGTTAAACTACTTTGTAAAAACTCATTTCTTATCTGAATATTAAACATTATGACCATAATGTGTAAATTTTCTATTATGACATTCAAATTTCGAACGCCGACGCCCGCCTGCGTGCCGCCCCTACTTTGTCTGTGAAGTTTACTACAGAACAAGCTAAACAACTTAATGCCGCAATGCCAGTCAAACATGCGGTTCCTGAACACATCAAAGAGAGCTTATGATATGTGTGTAGATAAACTAGTGTATGTAACTGTACATAATTAGGCATTAAAACTCTCGAGTGGCTCTTGAGTTTTAATGCCCTCTATTATGTATCAGTCACATAAACTACTATTAAATTATCGAATGTGGATTATTTTTATATTGTATCTAATTAAATTATGCTGAACTTAATTATTTTAGTTATTGTTTGGTTTAATTATTGGTTTGTTTTGTTTTCTGAATAATACCAATATTGATTATTTGTCACGGGCTTATATGTGAATTACTGTTTGTTTTTGCGGGTGTTGGTGTAGATTATGTGTGTTTTTCTGTTTGTTGTGTGTGTATGTCTGTAAAATGAACAAGTAAGTGTATTATAATATGTATAAGTGTTTGTATGTATTTATGTAATATGTTATTTAGGTTTTTAACATTATTAATTACAGTATAGAGGAGACGAATACTTCAGGAATTTTAATAAAATAAGTTTTGTTGATCAAATCACTGTCACTCGCGATAAGGCTGAAGACTACCTACGCTCTGAGAAGTCCAGCAGAAGTTGTACTTATTCTCCTTCGCAAATTCTCGAGCCATATAGAACAACCGTTGCGTCTTAGGGGTAATGAGTGTTTCAGAGATGAAAACACCTTTCTTCGGTGTAATAATACCCAGATGAGAGGTATACATTCTGTTTCAGAGATGAAAATACCTTTCTTCGGTGTAATAATACCCAGATGAGTGGTATACATTCTGTTTCAGAGACGAAAATACCTTTCTTAGGTGTAATAATACCCAGATGAGTAGTATACGTTCTGTTTTTTCGTGTTGAAGATTTTGAGCGCTGATAGTAGTGCTTCCTTTTTTAGAACTGTGCAGAATTCGACAATAATCGGTCTCGAGACCTTTTCGTGTGTCTTTGATATGTGTAGTTCTGTAAATGTCCTTTATCTCTCATTCATAAATCGGCAGACCTACATGTGACAGGTTTTTGAGGACCTCGCATAGACTAGCTTTAGTCTCCGGGGTCCTGACCTCAGGTTTTATCGGGATGTTGCTTATTTCGACACATATAGAGCGAGACTTCTTCTCAAGACTCTATTTATCTTCTACTGACAAAATATATTTTTTATCATCACGTATTTGTGATTCTAGTGCGTCAATTCTTTTCAGCAGTCATCGTGTTTCTCGGACATAAATTCAACACTCTTATTTAATTGTTTTGTTGACGTATTACAGCGATATTCTCTTGCAATGCATTAAGGCGCGAATCGATTTTAATTGAAAATAATGTGAACATCCCGCGCATAAAATTCAAATTGTGACGCCAGAGTATCATGACGTCACAATTTTGAAAAAGACTGACGTTTTTTTTTGCCTAAATTTTGAACGCTTACTTACTTATACTCGGCGCCACGACTAAAGAGCTTTGTCTTTGAATGCGCAGTAGTCACTTTTCACAAGTGTTTGGCGTGGGGAAGTGAGGAGCGACGGGGGCGGTAGTCAGCGCCGGCACCTGATTCGTTGATCAGTCGCTTCCCGATGCCCGCACCGAAAGCACGTCTCGAAGCTTCTTGAGTACAGTCGCATACAATATTACCCAACGTTATCTTTCGCCCCGGTCGAAAATGCCGAAAAATAAAGTACTGACTAGGCAAGCTAGAAAAATGGTTTACGATGTGAACTGTTATATCAAAAAAGAGTCTGATGAAATACTGATGAAGAAGTCTGATGAAAAACTTAATTGTGGTTTAATTGTTACAAATTATTAGTCAGCGGGAAGAAAAGAGTGTGCAGGACTATTACTACAAGTATCTATATTCACTAGGCCCTAGTGACTAGGGGCATTCTATGCTAGGGGGTTATTTATATATAGGTCTCAACCTTGACGTTAACAAATGTTGTCAATAGAGAGTACCTATAGTTTATTTGACACAAAGTCCATTATTTACATCGGCTAATATCCCAATCAACAAAATATCAAACAGAGAAAAAATAGAAGTGAAGAAAGTCCTGAACACTCATTCCTTCACACTAACCCTAAAAACGCACTTCGGAATTATGCCGCGACTGTACACATGCGCAGTAATCCCCGCCAGTTTCTCTGAGAGCTCTTTATTCGTGGCGCCGAGTGTACCTACCTTACATTGACGTAATTTCCGCTCTGATGGTGTTCAGCATAACATGGCGGATAGCTGTATTGTTAAACATTGTAATTATACAGCTATCCGCCACATAATATACATTATTTTGGTGATTTTTAGTGGCACAGGCGAATTTCCTTCATTCATAGCCAATATTGTATTATATGCAAACCCCTTACATCCTAGTAAACGATTCTGCCAGTTTAATATAGAAGGCATAAGTCAAGCAAATTGCGAGCTTGACTAGCCGCCGGAGTTAAATAGCTGAAGAGTGAAAATGTTATTATTAGTCAAGAACGACGCCACGAATAAATAACATGTATGCAATCACCCTTCATGGAGGTACTCAACCGCATTTCATCCCATTTGTAGTGGCATGTTCCTCTCAGCACACCCCTTCGAGTGCGAGATTGAGCCCTCGTGACATTGAGTTGGGTCCCTTAAATCCCTTCGGCGTTTCCCTATTTAACATCGCTCGCACGACGACTCGTATGGTCGTACGACTGGGTGAACTTGTAGGTGTACAGAGAACGAGATGAGCCGGAGGTGGAGTGACGCGTGAATATACATAAATAATAAAATTATAGCGTCCGTGGCCTGGCGGTAATCGCACATCGAAAACGACATCTGGCCGAGACGGCCACTGGATGGGTGTCCTTTCTATGTGGCATTTGATTCGGACGCTTCCGTGTTTCGGACGTTAAGCTTTAGGTACCGGCTACTATCGCTACTCGGTGGTACTGAATAAACTCGAACGACTTCAGAACCTCGGGATTCGGTTCGTCTTCGGGCTGCGCAAGTATCGCAGTATCGCAAGGGTTGGCTCCCGATTCGTCTTCGCCGTGATTTCCACATATTGGCTTTACTCTTTAACATCTTGAGAAACCCCAGATATCCTTCCTACCTTCGTGAACGTTTTGAGTTCCTTTTCTCCAGAGGCAAGGAGTGGAGATCTCACACGGTGTCTCTTCTATGTATTCCGCAGCATAACACCGTCGCCTACGAGCGCTCGTTCAGGCTGAGGGCCATACGGCTGTGGAACGCACTTCCCTGCACTATAAGGGACAGTCCTACTCTAACTTGAAAGAGCACTTACTTTCTCTTTCATCATAGGTATTGTATATATAAGTATGTAATTGTATTTATCTATTTATTATTATTATTTGTTTATTCTTATTTTATCTACTATTTCTTTGATTATATGTATTTTTATAGTAAGTATCATATTTTATTGGTATTTAGTAAGTATTTAATTGCACTAGACTACCCTTTTCATTTTATATGTATCCTATCCAGATAGGTTTGCTGGAAGAAATCTCTGTTGAGAGATAAGCTCGCCTTTGCCTTTTAATATCGTGTATAATTGTATTGTTGTAATGTTCTGTGCAATAAAGAATTGTGAATTGTGAATTGTATATGTCGTGCCACACGTTATGAGCGGTGGCCTTGAATGCGCAGTAGTCCCTTTTCAATACCTGGACATATGCGCAGTAATTCCCGCCAACATCGCCCAGCGCTCTTAATTCGTGGCGCGAGGTATAGTAGTCGTAAAACTGTGTCAGAGGCCCTAATGGGGCAGCTTGAAAACTTCTGACAATCGGGTTAGCCACTAGCCCGACCACAGGTGAGCCCGACAGAGACCGCAACGTACTTTTCGTCACTAAAAAAACACTTACGTATTTAGTCGCTACCGGGTCCAACGGACCCATAAGCACCTTTCACGTCCTTAGCACTAACACGTGGCGCGCTAACTGACAGCTTAGATGGTAATCTATCGCCATATACTATGGTCGAAAGGTACTAAGAACGGCAACGTCGCAAACTTCCTAATTGCTAAGTATTTCAACAAAATACAAGGGTCCAGTGGACCCACTAGCGAGTCCTTAAGTGTTAAGTTCAAGACTAAGGCATTTTACTTATAATATCAGGGCAAAATGCTGCGGTAGCTTAGGTGAAGGGTAAAGGGGGTGAGCGAAGGAAAGCCCCCTTTCATCAACCATGTTCCCAGAGGCGAAAGTAGACGACTTTTTTGCTATTCTGCGAAAAAAAATTGCCTCAACATGGAGTCGTATGCGCGGCAGCCCGAGTACGATTCTTGATGTGTTGGCAAATAGGATCGACAGCCCTATTATGAGACACTGGGTAGGTGTACATCTAGCTCCTAATACAAAATGATGTATCTATTTTTGTATTTGTGTAGGTATGTAGTAAGGATCTACGTAATGCATGTGCGTAAGAGGGTGTATGGGTGTGTGCATGGGAGGATGTACCTATTTGTGGAGGGTGTGTTTGTGTGTGTGTATGCATATTTATTTAACGATTCTAGATTTAATACCTTGTTTTGTGTATAATTCCTGAGCTTGTGTTAAAATATGGATTTGTATCTGAAATAAATTGATAAATAAATAAAATAAAAATGCTCTTTGTTATAGGATTTGTAGGATGTGAGTATGTTTTCATTCATGAATTCTATAATTATAGTACCTATATATTAAACTGCACATCAAAAATTTGCACAGCAAATACCAGAGGGAAATACTGCGGTAGATTAGGTGAAGCTTGAAGCTTCGTGTTAGGTTGAACATGCAAGAACAACAAAAAATACTTAAAAAATAAACTTGAGTAAAAAGTGCTTTTGCTGATCCTTTTTTACTGTGCAAATCAGTATTTTTGATGTGCGATTAAATACTAGCCATAAAAATATTTTAGCACGCTTTCCAATAGTTCACAATGTCTCTTTGATCAGGGATTTTCTGACAGTTAAAAAAAGCTTCCTAACAGCGTGATAGTGGTGTGGTCTTTGAGTGACTTTCTACGACCACGAGGTTTCTTAATTTGGTAATTTTTAACTATTTTCCTTGTAATGCTTGCCTCCGAGCTGGGAAGAGAAATTACGTCATTTGTTTCTATATATAATTAATTCTGCTCATCTATAGGTAGCTAAAGTTATTGATCCGAAGTCTTCCGTAGTTTCAATCTATGAATGGTTATGCCATGTCAAGCGTGAAGGGGTTTCCGTGTTCAGGGGCCCGTGAAAATAATAAAGGGGTACTGACCAGGATAAAAAATCGGTTCCTTCCTATTATACATATATGTGGACAACCTTTATTTTTTGAAATTCCGTGGTTATCATTATTTGTTGCTGTACACATTCTGTAAAAAAACTCTTTACATACGGTCCATGAGATCCAGCTCGCTGACTGACAGACAGACAGACGGACGGTCAGACGGACGGACAGTGGAGTCTAAGTAGGGCGCGTTTGGGTACGGAACCCTGCAGACGGATTTTCACATGCTATTTCCTCATAACATATTTTAAGCACAAATTTTTGAGAAAAATTAGATTTAAAAAAATATTTTTTCGCCGCTTGATTTTGGGATCTCAAGGCGGAAAAATTCTATTCCTAACTCGTTCGAAAAGGCTTCTTTACGAACCTCGCTACGACCCCCGCCTTCGGCTCGTGCCGTAAACTTCTCGGTTCATAAATATAAGCCTTTGCGAACTCGTAGGAAATCTATTATTAATCAATTTATTGACACATTGATACAGAACGGTAAACGGGTGAACGGCTCTTTAGTTATTTATCAAGCGACATCGAAGCTGAGTTTTGTACTTAATCGGATTCAGCGGATTTTCCTGCTTCGTTCTATCCGGGTCGAAAAAAAATAGTCTTCACGATATCAATAATAGTTCTACAATATTTTAAGTATATTAGTATATTCCATTTAACCATCCCTTATAACAATAATTATAATAATTCTTTATTGCACAGAAAACACAATGGAAAATATATCAAAAGCAATATGCAAAGGTGAGCTTATTTATAAAAAGAAATTTCTTACAGCTAACCTGCTTATTCTTCCCTTCACTTCTTAGAAAAAAAAATATAGCCACTTCGATACATGGTGCGTCCAGACTGGACGAACGGAGAATAGGAGCCGCGGCGAGCGCGACTGACTTTGGTGTAAAAAGTACAGTAAAAATTATTTATTCACAAAAAGGTTAGTCCACAATACAATTTGGTTGCCTGTCTCCCTAACTAGTAAAGTGCTGTATCTTGGGAGACAGTTATTCCCTATTAAGTTTTACATTAATAACATATATTCTACAATTCTTGAGAATCATGAACTTTTTGCCAAGTGTTTGAAATTTGGTATGGGCTTAGGTAGGGTCTTAACGATTAAGGAAACTAACGCATGCAACTTGTGCGCCTGTGCTAGCCAGTTGGCTGTAAATTCATTATGACTGCCATCTGCGAGGGTATTTTTACTCGATGAGCTTCTATTAGCAAGGTCCGGAGAGTACGGTGGATGTCTTAGACATTCCAATTGAAGCTCCTCTAATATGGTAGCCGTCTGTTGTGCAGTGTGTGGTCTAGGGTTATCATGAAGCAGCAGTGGCCTAGAGCGATTGACCAGCCTCGGTTGTTTAGCAGCTAGCTTTTCCATCATGATTTGCAGTTGGTGACAATAGACATCTGCCGTAATCGTCTGGCCAGATTTAAGAAAGCTGTAGTGAACGACACCAGCAATAAACGAAATGAAACGAGGGAAGTCGCCGGGACACGACGGGTTGAGCGTTGAGCACTTGAAATATGCTGGTGCACATCTGCCTAGGATTCTTAAGATTTTTATCAACGCTTGTATTGGACACTCCTATCTGCCTGAGGAGCTAATGAGAACTATTGTTGTACCTATCATTAAAAATAAAACAGGTGATGCTAGTGACAAAGGTAACTATAGACCTGTATCACTGGCCACTATAACGGCAAAGGTGCTGGACAGTTTGCTTGACAAGCAACTTGATAAACATCTAATCTTGCACGATGCCCAGTTTGGTTTTAGGAGTGGGCTGTCTACTGAAAGTGCCATCATGTGCCTCAAGCAAACTGTCCGGTACTACACAGACAGAAAAACGCCAGTGTATGCCTGCATTTTAGACTTGTCCAAGGCGTTTGATTTAGTTAACTATAACATGTTATGGAAAAAGTTGGCGACTGAAACTGGCCTACCTGATGAGTACATTGATTTGTTCAAATATTGGTATGGCAATCAACGCAACGCTGTCAGGTGGGCCGGTTCATTAAGTCAAGAATACAGATTGAGCTGTGGAGTGAGACAGGGGGGGCTGACGTCTCCTAAGCTGTTCAACCTGTTCATGAACAAATTGATCGGGGAGCTCAGCGACACCAAGGTCGGATGTTCAGTCGGCGGCGTCATGGTGAACAACATAAGCTATGCTGACGACATGGTGCTGCTGAGCCCCTCGATTCGAGCCCTCAGGCGGCTACTGGACGTCTGTGGGTCATACGCCGAGTCGCATGGCCTAAGGTACAATGCCAAAAAAAGCGAAATGCTTGTATTCAAGGCCGGCACTAAAAAACCATCTTTTGTGCCTCCTGTCAAATTATGTGGCATCGCCCTGAATAGAGTCGCAAAATTTAAGTACCTGGGGCATGTGGTCACGGAGACACTCACAGATGATCTGGACATGGAGAGAGAGCGCAGGGCGTTGTCGGTTCGCTGTAACATGCTGGCCCGCAGGTTTGCACGGTGCACTAAAGAAGTGAAACTTACACTTTTCAGAGCTTACTGTCAAACCTTCTACACCTGCAGTCTGTGGGTTCGCTATACGCAGAGGGCCTACAGCACTCTGCGTGTCCAATACAATAACGCGCTGAGGATTGTGTTGGGGCTGCCGCGATACTGCAGCGCCTCATCGATGTTCATGGAGGCAAGAGTGGATGAATTTTTTGCCATCTTGCGTAAGAGAGCAGCCTCTATGATGAGTTGTGTTCGCGGCAGCTCGAACGGGATCATCAGTGCGTTAGGGGATAGGGTCGATAGTCCCTTGCTGAAACACTGGATAGATGTGCACCTATACAAAAATAAAAAATAGTTTAGGTTACCTGTGTGTTAATGTACAAAATATTTTGTCTTTTTATAATTTACTATGGATGTGTACCTATCTGACAATAAATAAATAATAATAATAATAATAATAGTCCACCAAACGCTCACAAGTAACTTTTTTGGAGTCAATTTTCGCTTGGGGCATGGTATGGCTGGTTCGGCAGGGTTCAGCCATTGCGATGAGCGCTTCCGATTATCGTACAGGATCCACTTTTCATGATCACAGGTATTCGATTTAAAATTCTTTCATTATTGTGCTGGGTGAGTAATGCAACGCAGCAGTCAACGCGCGTTTGTTGATTTGTTTCACTCAGTTCGTGAGGTGGGTACCTTTCAAGCTTTTTCACCTTCCCAATTTGCTTCAAGTGGATTAAAACAATTTTATCACTAACACCGCAGCCTGCAGCTAACTCGGGCGTGGTTTGCGATGGATCCGCTTCCACAATAGCCTTCAATTCCTCATTATCAACTTTGGCCTCCGGCCGTCCACGGGGCTTGTTCTGCAGGTCGAAATTTCCAGAACGAAAACGTTGGAACCAAAAACGCACTGTGTTTTCTATTGCGGCACCGTCGCCATACACATCATTAATCCTTCAAGCCGTTTCTGCAGCACTGGTGCCACGGTAGAACTCACACTCGTAAATAACGCGATATTTCAAGTTTTCCATTTTGTAAGCTGAGTGACGCAAGAAAAAAAACAATTGAGGAAAAAACAAATGAATTATAATTTTAGAAACTCAAATACATGAGTAAATAGCTGTATAAATTTGAATTTGGAATTCCTAACCATAGAGGAGATATTTGAGATCAAAGTGGCCAGTACGGCGAGACGCCAATTTCATAGGTAAGGACCTAATATAAACATGGTACAAACATGCGGCGGGCTATCATGATTATAACTATTAAAATTCATAATGCATTCCTCATGCTCACATATCGCCAAAAGTTCTTGCCTTACATTTTTCATTCATCCGCAAACAAATCGCACTGAGTGGCAGCTTCCAGAAACGAGTTGAAGCGCCTGAATGCCTTTCAACAACTTTAGTTGGATATTTGTATATTTGTAGGTTGTTTCAATATTTTTTTATTAATTTAAATAATAACAATAAAAACAAAAAGCAAAAATAACTTTCTTTCGACCTTGCCAGGATTCGAACCTGGAATCTTCTGATCCGTAGTCAGACGCATTATCCGTTGCGCCAAAAGGCCGGTTGATATCGCTTGTGAAAACACGCTTACGTTATCGAGCGACGTGGCGCGGCAGATGTGACGTCATCACGACGTAAATAGAATTGACTGCGTTCAAGGTTGAAAATTATCGTGTCCGTTTTACTTGTTGCCTGCTGATAAACGCCTTTATCTAGCCATGTCTTTATTGTTAATAAAAAACAAATAAATACTCTTTTTCCCATGCGAGGTGGCAGAGACTCCGAAAAGGAATCGTAGCAAAATAAAGCGCTTTATATAGCTTTGTCCCTCACTTACCTACGGTATTAGCGTTCCTTTTCGGAGAATAAGAAGGGCAATAGGACATAGATTAATAAAGATGCATAGGTTGAGATTTGCCCCGGCCATGTTTAGTTCAGCACTTTAGTATTTGTCAGTTAAAATTGGTATTTAACTTCTCCTATTAAAAAATAATAAAACTTATTTACCCCTATAATACAGTGCCTTATTATAGATTTCCATTCTTGATAATTTAATAACATTACTCGTTTAAGCGATGGGCTTGCCCCTCGTCACGCAAAATGGAGCTGGCGTTTAAGAAAAACCGGTACGCTAGTTAGTTAGTTAGGTTATGTCACTCATAAAGACAACGATGGCGTCACGCCTTTACCCATACGGGGTGGCAGTGGCACATTGTGGCCACGTTTAGCCAGTTATTAAATACTCTACTTTGCGTGACAGGGGGCTAGCCCATCACCGCAGCTATGGAGAGTGAAGGTTTCCTCACGATATTTCTCATCAACGTTAGAACTCCCACATAATATACAGGTATACCTAGTCCGTGCAAAGGTCCCCGTTACTCCACGAGGAAAGACCCGCAGTGTGAGAGAGACAGGATCGTGGAAAAATTACAAAAAGTCGGTTTTAATACTAAATTAACTCAAATAGCTATGAAAGTTTCCATTACAGGTAATTTAGGTATTGTCAACTAATAATCTAAAAAAATTTTTGAAGTCTGTGCTATTCCAATTAGTCAGAAAATGAAAAAAAATTGTAAATTTAGAAATATTTCAATGATTATTTATATCTAGCGAAATTCCTCCAATCGCGTTTCTGATAACACAAATCTAGAAAACCGGTCAAGTGCGAGTCTAAATCGCGCACGAAGGGTTCCGTACCACCGTTCAATGGAAGCGATGGTGTGGAGTGAATAGTTTGTTTTTTACACAGCAAAATATTGTTTACAAAGTTATTGGTGCGGTTACTTTCACACTCCACGTACGTAACCAGGTGCATCCATAAGTTTGTATGTGGTATTGAAAGAATTGTTGTATAGGAGCCCCCTTAAATATTTCTTTTATCCTGTTTTTCAGTATTTGTTGTTATAGCGGCAACAGAAATACATAATCTGTGAAAATTTCAACTCTCTAGCTAGCTAGGTTCTTGAGATACAGCCTGGTGACAGACGGACGGACGGACGGACGGACGGACAGCGAAGTCTTAGTAATAGGGTCCCGTTTGGAACCCTTCGGGTACGGAACCCTAAAAAGGTCCCAAAATTGTTATACTAATTTATTTAGCATTCTTTTGAACAGCAGAGAAATAACTTCAAAACCAATCGATTTTGTCGATATATCACCTTTTACTTATCTTATTGGTACGTCGTCAGCACCGGGTTCGACCCGGCATCTCCTGCATGAGAAGCGAGCATGTAACCACTATACCCTTATTCACATAAAAACGGAGTAAACTGACAACATCAAATGTCAATTCTTGAAATAATGTTGCCATGTACAGTTTGGTAGTGATGTTCTCATTCATTCTAAATGGAATGAAAATCTGTATATTTTGAATAGAGTGATTTTTTACAATCGGAATTAGTAAATAATGTTTGTCACAATTTACTGTGACATTAGATAGCATTACGCTTTATTTCCATTTGAGGTAGCAGAAGCAAATTGTGTCCACTTTTTGTGAGTAATAGTAATAATGAGTAAGAAAACTTATGAACTGACTAATGCTATTCTCCCTCTCGTTAACCGCAATCGTATAAAAACATATTACTTTTCATTTTATTCATAGTATAGCTTGTTCACACTTAATGCAGTCAATAAGATATAATTGAGACCATAGAATGAACTAAATCATTCTTAACCCATCACAATTTTTTTTCTAACAAAAAGCGGTAACACTGGAACTGTCATTTTACTTCGTTGTTATGTGAATAAGGTTAGAGACTAGCTCTACTAGCTAGGAGCTCATAGTCATGTTACTCATTTGAGTGTAAGTTGGATTGAACTAACACTCATTCTTCCTTATTGACGCGGATTTTCCCACAAATGATAGCAAAGGCACACGTTAGCAGTTGACGTCAAATAAAAATCTCAACGTTTATTTATCGACGACCCGAACGGCCGAGTCGGCAGTAACCCTGCTTACGAAGCCAAGGGTCCCGGGTTCGAGTCCCGGTGGGGGCAAATATTTGTTTGATGAGAACGGATTTTTGTACCCTGGTCATGGTTGTTTATCTATCTAAGTATAATATTTATCTATATAAGTATGTGTATCGTTGTCTAGTACCCAAGATAAAGGGAATCCTAGTTTGGGGCTAGATCAATGTGTGTAAGAGTTTCCAAGGTATTATTATTATTATTTAATTTTTAGGGTTCCGTACCCTGTTCGCCTCCGACTACACCAGCGCCACCTAGCGGGAGGATAGGCGGACATAGTTGCGTTTTGAATGAATTGTTGAGTGGCTCAGTGGCGCCGCGGAGAACGTTCGGAATCGAATTACAAGGGTCGACGGTTCAAATCTCACTGTGGTCTGACGACGATACATTTTTTGTTAGGGTTCAGTACTCGGAGGATCCAAATAGAGTCTTATTGCTGTCACGCAAGTGTCCGTCCGTCCGTCCGTATGTTCTGTCGCACAGGTTTTATAGTCAAACGGTTGTATCTACAGTCTTCAGATGTTTGTTGCGGGAACATCTTGTTGACCCAAAGCCATGAAAATAGTAAAAAAATATTTTTAAGTGTTTTTAAGGGGAGCACCCATACAGCTACAGAGGGGCGCGAAAACATATTTGACCTACCTTATGGAGTGGGGTTGTACCGGCACCAGGCTAAGGTCGTAGCCGCCGCTATCAGTAGCTATGATCGTCTATTCTATCTATCCCAAAATGAGAGGACCCGATTCGGCTGTAAGTTTTGTAAGTAAGAATGATAAGTCTGAATTTCTCGTTCGTCGAGAAATCCGTTAGGCGTACAATAGTCGAACGAAGTTTGGTTCAGAAGTTACAGTTTCTAGTTAGACAGAGAAAGCATATATGTCCGCGAGCCGGTAATTCGCATCAGTCAGCGGTGTATTGCGCCAAAACGATCGTTGTTATATTTTATGTGATGGCACCATCTAGTTTTTGTATATATGAGCGCATTGGAACATCTTTTGTTTTAGTTTTAGTTTTAGTTTTAGTGATCGATCACAGTTATAGTATAGATATCCGTCGTAGTTTTACGACGTGAGTACTCAATGATATTTCATGTGCTCGCTAGTAGCGGCTTGTGGTGGTTCCAATTATGTATTTGGTTCACGGCAATAACGATCCGAAAAGACCGGTTTACACAATTGCGATTTGAGTTCCGAAATGGGTTCTGAACTAGCGGTTACCTCAAAAGGTCCGTAACGTTTTGAAACCTTCAACTCTGCGCAATTTGAGCTGGATGTTATCGAAACGCAAGCATTTTTGTTTTAGGATATCTAACCCACACCATAGCGAAGTGCATAGTTCGATAAATACCGAACTATGAATTCCACTAGCCACAGCACGTCCTGGGCTGAGCCAAATCATATATACCGACTCAACTTACACATTAGACATCCAGCGAAATTTACATTTAATTTAAAAATGCAACTTGAATCCAATCTGACCCAAGGCAATGCAAAACACCTACCCGGACCTAAACAATGAACTTTAGACTGTAAATTGATCACTTCGCGCGTCCCCGACAACACTCAAATGTCAAAATATCAACAGGATATGTTATCTGTGTTGACACCGGTTTAACTTTGTTCTGAATTTGTTATTTCCATCCGCGGAACCTCATCGATCAAACAGTCTCCCTATGCCCTGCCAACCTAGGTTTAGCCGCAACTAAACTCCTGTCTAGCCTAGTCTAAAAACCTAGTGTTATACCACGTCCATTATCGACACCACTCGAAAATGGTTGAGTTTGATTTGAATGTGCTTGAATGTTTAACGACTGTGTGTGTGGGAATTTCAAAGCTCGCTAGTCGAAGGAATGAGGAGAGGATTAGCCCGCGAATATCCTAAGAGCCAATCCAGGAACCCTATGGTGAAGGAAAAAGGAATTTAGGGTCGCTCCAAGCCCAGACTCAGACTCAGATAAATTGACTTAAAAGTTCTTTCCTAACGACCCAAGGATAGTTTTGGAATTAGGGGTAGGTTGATATAAAGGTAGGAACCGAGGTATATCTCGGCGCTTCAGACACTCTCGAAAACCCACTGAAACTTCGCAATCACCAATTCGTATAGTTCTGACGCGTAACACGGCAGACAAAACTGTTTAGAACTCGTGAAGACGACCGTCACAGTAGCTAGACGCTGAGACTGAATGCCCTCCCCTCTCAAATTCTCGTATTTATACGCCTCACATGACTGAAAAAATGGCGTCCTTTGCGAATACGCTCTGCCCAAGCGAAGCTTCTTATCACTAACTACACAGGGTCCAATTTCAACCATGCCATGCAGATCCGCCGTTCTACAAATTGTGTGTACGCATATTCACTATGATCAACCGTAGGTTATCACTCAAATCATTTGGTACTGCCGATACACAGAATCTGTTGATCGCTGACCAATAAAAGCTTGTTGCGATTAATTAAGCATACCCGACCGCTAGCTGCGCGTAGCAAAGACCTACCAGAATGATATTCAAACCAGCGGTGTCAGACCCTCCATCTCATACCTCAATCGCAATTGTATATTTGCAATCTACATAATAGCTTTCTCCGTATCGTTCCATAATAACCTTTCATTATTTAGTTATTCATAATTTTATTCAACGCGCAGCCAAATCGGCTCTGATCTCTACACATCTCGCAGGAATGCGACAAAAAAACTTGACCTGAACTGAAATTCCACGAATGAACCCACGCGTCTTTTTTTTTGCGAACTTTGCCAGTAAGCAACGCAAAACCCCCAAACGTTATCTGAACCGATTCTCGTATTCAAAACAGCGCGGCGTTGGGCTAGCCCTCTATCACGCAGAATGAAGTATCTAATGTACCGACTCTCGTGTACCATTACAGGGTATTGTTGTGTAGAACTTGTTAAATAGATTTATACTGTATTTTTATTGTTTATTTTTTATTTGGCAAATAAAGGAATGAGAAGCCACCAAAGTAAATTTTTTTAGACAACATTTTCTACCGAAGTTTTTTTTATTACTATTGTTTGACCTTATAGTCTTACCTCGTTATTTATACAACTTAACAAACCTATGACAGCTAAAATGTGCTTTGTCCTTTTCTCACAAAAACACAAATTTCAAAGTGACAGACAATGACAAACGAATTATAACGGCATTATAGTTAAAATAGGTTTATTAGACGTTTATGAACAAGGCGGGTAAAATTTAGTAATTATGATTATTTTTACGTATGTGCCTAATGTTGAAAAAAAAATGATTTTTAGGGTAATGGAACCTCAATGGATGTAATGGAACCCTTTTATGATCACTCGCGTGTCCGTCCGTCCGTCCGTCCGTCTGTCACAGGCACTTTTATCAAGAACTATTAGAGATAGAGTCTTGAAATCTTCTGGAAATATACTTATACTGATAACCGCAATATAATTCAAGTCTAATGTGAAAAAAAATAACCTACAAAAAAGTGAAGGGGGTAAAATGACAAAACGTAAAAATTAAATCACCTTTATAAGTCATGTAGGATATGGTTGAAAAGGGCTCTTTATAAATATTTCAAAAATGTTTTATTTTTTATTTTAGTTTTGATAATTTTTCCCAAGTTTTGATCAAAAAAGTGCAAAAAAAGACCATTCCCCCGCCCTTATCTCCGAAACTACCGTCTAAAATTATAAAAAAAATATTGAATATGGCTTAAGCCAAAGATTACAGGAAAACCTACTCGAAATTACTAAGGTTTATTTGCCAGTGGCAATTATAAGGAGAGCGACATCTTCGGGAGTAAAGTAAAAGGCTTGAGATGCGCGCAAATACCAGACTAGACTAGACTAATTTATCATAGGGAATCCTAGCTTATATACAAGGTTGGAACATGTTATTAATGACGTGCATAAGACATAGTGCGTGATGAATATAAATATACCTTATCTGTGACGGTCGTCAACTTATCTTAACATTACGTGAAAATATGACTAACATAGTCGACCGGCACAGTTTATTTTAAATGTAAACCACATACAAACTTATAAATTCACCTGGTTATCCTGGTAAATATCCCTGTTCTATTATACATTTGTTACAGAACCCTAAATGTGCAAAATCCGACACGCCAATTTTCCGCTTAACCCACAAAAGTTACGGCTTCTAGCTGTTCCGGTCGGATAAAAAAGGAAAAACTTCTTTTGAAGAGCACAATTTCCTTTTCACCTCCGCTGCTCGAACAAGAGGCTTTTCTACGAGTAAACAGTGTGTAAAATTGCATTTTAGTCACTGAGTGAGGCAAAGTAGCTTTTTTATTTTGAATGCCGCGGACGTAGGCGAATTCGCAAACAGCCAACGCGTATCGATTTATGATTCGAACTTCTTTGGCTATTTGCGATTTCGTCAATGTCTCAGATATATTGTGCTATCGATTTTTAATTCGAATACCTACCTGTGGTATTAAATTGCAAATAATCGTGCTTATTTTATAAGTACTATCTCCTAGCCATTTTAATTGATAAATAATACAATTAGATAAATATTCCGCATTTTAAGTTTATCAAGAAAAAATACAATAAATGTTATTTGTACATTAAAGTTTATTAAACATTTACATTTACATACAGACACATACATGGCCCCACACTGGGATACCCTGTATCGTGGGAACTAGAAACAGTGACGTCACACACTTATAAACATCCAAGACCTTGGTTTTTTTTGTCCCCCTAGCCGGGAATCGAACCCGGGACCTCTCGCATCTAACCAGAGCCACAACTGCAGCAGTCGTCATGTTTTTCGTTTAATTTTTTAATGTTGTATTTTTCATTCTCTTTTTTGGTATGTTCTCATTGCTGAAATGAAAAGTTGTATGTGCAGCACGAGACCAAAATTATTTGCATCTCGTGCCTTGGTTCCCTCGCTCACTCAGGATTCTAAAGTAGGATCACTCGCTACGCTCGTGGTTCAAATATAGAATCCTTCGCTCACTCGGGACTCAAACAAGCACTCGCAGCAAAAATGAACTTTGCTCTCTTGTTGCACAAATAACTTTTTTTTCCGAAAGAAGGCATTATACCCTTTGTAGGGCCTTTATCATTGTTTACTGTTTAGTAAAGGAGATAAATTATTATAAAAACAAAAAAAGAACGGCTTCATTGTAACGCTTTTGGGAAATTTGTCAACATGTAACGATTTGTGTAGTACATAATACACTGTGTGTAATGATAATTTAACAGGGATGATTTGTTATATGGTGATTTTTCTGAGGTGTTATAGTCTATTTTCAGAAAATTTAACTCTTTAACACCCTATCCAAAAATTAAAAGGATTGAGTAATTTAGTCTTTAACTCCTTTTTTCTTAAAGGAGATTCCTCTAAGTAATCCCAGGCCCGGCGCAAACTATATTAATTACTATATTATATAAGTAACTATCACAGATATCTCAATATTCAATGCTCTGTGGGAACTCTTCGCCCTCTGCTCCCACAGTAGTCCAATGTACGTAAGAGGACATAATATGGTGATATTTAAATAAAATAAAGAATTTTGAATTTGAATTAGTTAATTAGTTAACATGTTACGTTATGCAGTACCTAACCTTTAGTCAATCAGTTTCTTAATTAATAGCGGCCTGACAACTTGGTTAATTTCGCAAATGTCACTTGTTGTTACTGATTTCACTGTATGGTTACGTTCTCTTTCGAGAACTTCGATTTTTTTCATGTTGATTGTAGCTTGTCAGCACTACCCAGGTAAATATTAGGACATGAGTAAATATGCCCCCTTAACTATAGTCAAGACAAGTACGTATACAGGGTAGAAGGGGTCCGTGTAGCGAAGGAAAAAACATAAATAGAACCGTTTTCCACCCCGAAGGGATAAAAACTATTATTTCAGGTCTTGCCGAGGCTTGACCTTAAGGAGATTACACAATCATTTGATAATTCCGCCTCACGACCATCCATTCATGAACCCGCAGAGCGCGGGTTGCGGGGTGCCTCCCCGTACCCCGCTGCCTGCCGGCGCGGGCGGAGACAACGCGAAGCACACGCTGTTGCTTTTAGTACCTCAACGAGGTCAGGTCAAGCCTCAGCAAGACCTGAATTAATAGTTTTCTTACCTACGGGGTGGAAAACGGTTCTATTTCAGCTCTGTGCCTTCGGCTTGATCTTTCGGAGAAGTGTTTCTGCCAGTTCAAATAGTGTACTGTGACTTGCCCTCATGTTTCTTAAAATGGGATTGATTAATGCAGATAGTTTTCTTACCTACGGGGTGGAAAACGGTTCTATTTCAGCTCTGTGCCTTCGGCTTGATCTTTCGGAGAAGTGTTTCTGCCGGTTCAAATAGTGTACTGTGACTTGCCCTCATGTTTCTTAAAATGGGATTGATTAATGCAGAAACTTGGTATTTGAAATAACAACTTATTTATTTAAACAATGCCAATGGACATGTTAAAATACAGCTCAAAGCCATTAAAATGAACTTAAATCTCACGTTATAACGATACAATACTACTTTAGACTTATTTCGTACTTAGCTTATAAATAAGAATTTTATCATCACATGACTGTATTTGTACTTAATTATTTATTACTAATAAGAGGGATCTCTTTAATTATAACAAATATGAATGTATTAGAAATCAGGACAGGTTCCTAGGCTAAGGAAGACCATCAATTACAACTAAAAATAAGCAAATATGTATTAATTATCTTGCAAATAGCTAACCGCGGGCGGTTCACAGGTTTTCAGCAGTTATATTATAAAAACATAATTTCCTGTCAAAAATACCACTTTTTGACAACAATGTGCTATGGACGTCATAACCCAATATTTCCATGCAACTTTTTTTTATGTAGCTTGTTTTGTGTCCCGCTGCTGGACAATGGAATCCCCTTTCTTAGACCACTTGTCCGTACAACTGACGAACAAAAAAAAGTTTCGACATTATTAGCCTGCGTAAAACACCGCTATTTTTGGTTGAGGTAAAAAAAACCTGTCACCTTTGCTTTAAATTGAACTGTAAGCCAGTTCAGTTTCTGATACAATTTAATATGTATTGGTGTGCACAAAACTTACAGTTTTATGTACACTCAGACAAATGTCAAGTAGTTGCTAACTATCGCCTAGAAAATGACAGCTCCCCGGTATGAGATTTAAGTTTAACCTTATTTGATCAGTAGTCTGTGCATTTGGCAATTAACGTGGTATAATAATATTAGGTCCTTACATATGAAATTGGCGTTTTGAATGGAGAAATTGAAGTTAACTCAATTCTCAATACAAACATTTTTGTATTTTTTTAGGAATGACAGATACTAATTTTATAAACTTTGTGTGTATGAATGAGACAACATTTAGCTAACAGAAAATGTTATATATTTTTTTTAAAGTCTCAGCTGTAAAAAAATATTACCAATATTATCATGAAAATGGATAACATTTAGGAGGCACTGATTTTGAAGATAACATTTTAGTCATCAAACTGAAAATTAAAAGATTTTTTTATAAGTAGATATAAAATATTGAAATTAATGTTAAAACAATAAAAAAAACTGGAAATAGCTATTGAATTATTCGAATTATTAAATCCTGAATCTGTAAGAAAAATTCGCCCAATTCATAGGTAAGCACCCAATATATATTTAATAAACAATAAGTAAAAAATTGAAAAAACCGACTTCATCTAAACCTATGGGTAATATCTTACAAAATATATTACCCATAAGTGACTTCATTATTTAATAATAATAATACCTTGGACACTATTTACGCATTTACACACATTGCTCTAGCCCCAAACTAGGATTCCCTGTATCCTGGGTACTAGACAACGATACACATACTTATATAGATAAATATTAATACTTAGATAGATAAACAACCATGACTAGGGTACAAACATCCGTTCTCATTAAACAAATATTTGCCCCCACCGGGACTCGAACCCGAGACCCTTGGCTTCGTAGGCAGGGTACTGCCAGCTATGTGAAGTTAGCCCAACACTTCTTAGGAACGGCTCTAAAATTTTAGACGATTTAGGCCCTTTTTTGGGCCCCCCCCCAAATACGAAGTTTCAGATTTTGACCTCGCTAAGTTTTCGTAAAAAAAATTAAAAACGTTACAAACACCGAAACCCGGCCCGATTTTGACCCCCCAGGAAATGTTATCAGAACATCTGTATATCGTATAAATTGTGAAAAAATAAATAAAAACAACGGCAACAATGTCGTCAAAGTAAACAAGCGCATAAGGAATGGAACGCATCAGAAGGTAGGACTTTATTTTAATAGGCAGAGGACTCCGAAAGTTACCGAAATACGAGGTTTCCGATTTTGAACTCATGTGGTTTCGACGTAAGATGACAAAATATCGGAACATAATTTGAGTGTAATCTGCAAACACCAGCCCAACAGTGCTATATTGTTGAAACTCACAGCATTCAAGGAGGCGATTTTGACCCCCCAGGGAAAGTATTCAAAACATCTGTATGTCATATAGTATCTGAGAAAAAAAATAAAAGCAACGACAACAATGTCGTCGAGGTAAACAAGCGCATAAGGAATGGAACGCATAAGAAGATAGAACTTTATTTTAATAGGCAGAGGACTCTGAAAGTTACCGAAATACGAGGTTTCCGATTTTGATCTCATGTGGTTTCGACGTAAGATGACAAAACATCCGAACATAATTTGAGTGTAATCTGCAAACACCTATGAGTTCTGCAAACACCAAAACTTTTTACTCGCGCGAGGTCAAAATCTGAAACTTCGTATTTGGGGGGGTCCAAAAAAGGTCTAAATCGTCTAAAATTTTAGAGCCGTTCCTAGGAAGTGTTGGGCTAACTTCACATCGCTGTCACTGCCGACTAGACCATTCGGGTCGTTATTTACAGAGTTCCCGTTATTTCTCCATGATGCCATCATCAGAGCCTGCCCGACGACGTTGATACATTGTTGAGGACCTCCCCTGGAAGTGATGGTGACGTACCCCAGCACTTGCATAACACTGAGAGTATTTCAAACAAAAACAAAACTGTTCCATAATCCAAAATACTAAGTGACGATTTTAGGCATTTTTTTTTTATCAATACCCGCCCAGCTCATCCAACCAACAAGTCCCATAACTTTACTATAGAAACGGCTGCAAGTCTGCCCAGAGCCGAAACTGTCCGAGTTTATATGAAATGAGCCTTAACCTGTCCACTCGCGTATGAACACCTAGTATGGACTGGCATTAAATATTAATTTACGTACCTTCCACTCGCGCATGAAGACCTAGTATGGACTTGGAATAATGTTTATATTTATTTTAATAAAATAATTACTACAACCAACTATTCTTTTTCGTTAAACAACAACCCAGCATTCTCTCTGGTATCTCACACTTTATTGGTCGACTGAGTGAGTAAATGAAAAAAAAAAAAAACGGTAATGTGGCTGGCCGCCATGACAATTCGGCTTTTTAATACCATATTTTGTTTTATTTTATGGCTATTGAGAGGGTTAAGTTATTGTTCATAAAGTCACTGGCAGTTCAAATTGAATACTTTTCAACATAACTTATTATTGCATTACGCCTTTTCCCATACAAAGTGGCAGAGGCACAGCGTTTAAAACTTATTTTGATGTAACAGTAACTAACTGTTATAACAGTAAGTAACAGTAATAACTCTATATCTCTGTTCCTTATTGCAGTAACGTCTGTTTTACGTCAATTTGTCGATGGTGTTCATACTACACCGCTCGCTCGCAGTGGCGCCGCAAGTGATGCCACGCCCGGGGCCGCTCCTTCGCCGCGGCGTACCCCCCCCCCCCCCCCCCCCCCCCCCCCCCGCCTCGTTCCGCTTGTTGAGCTCCGTTGTACGTGCGGTGCGGACCACAATGCACCGTTTGGCCACGCATGGATATTTGCTGGACATTTGTATACAGTGCGGCGCCGCATCGCATCGTGTGGACAGGTTCTTAAGCATTATTAGAATAGATTAGAGTAGAATAATGATTTATTTGCGAAACAGGCACTTACACTAATATATAATAAATTTCCTATGAGTAATAATGTAGAATACTAGAGACGCTAGCTCGAACAAAATGTGTGCCCGGCCTCTTGACGAGAGCGGGCGTGTCAGTTGTCATAAACTGGACAGCAAATAAACCGGGCCACCCGCCACTTTCGAACTATGATGCGATTTTCTCTAAAAGTATTAAGCTCATATCTAGCAAAGTTATACCTACAGTAAGAGCGTTTAATGACGATTACAATCACAGATTGATTACAATCAATATAAATTTAACTTTAAAATGTCGTTTATTAATGGTGTAATGAAGCAACAAACACAATGCTAACATTTCGCACCGTTTTGACTGGAGTTCGCGCTTACATTTTTTTGTTTTACCATGGTAGTCGGATAGTTCTTACCTTTTTTTTATTTGTGTCAGTTGTCAGTTTGTTTTTGCTCAGACTTGTGAATTTTCACTACTATTCGCGGTACATAATGCATACGACATCTCAGAAAGCAGCTCAAGCTATAGCGCTACTCCAAGCAGGCTTAGGGCAACGTGAGTTCGCTCGAAGACTTCAAATGGGTCACTCCTAGGTTGAACGAGTTTACAGAAGATATTTAGAGACTGGAGTATTCGATGGCCGTCCTGGTACAGGCAGACCTAGGGCTACATCAGTCGCAGATGATCGTTATATTCATTTGGCCGGTCTTCGGAATCGCCGTCTCAATGCAGTTCAATTCCAACGAAGTTTGCGTGACAAACCCAAGTGGTCATAAGTTCGGATACAGTCAGAAGGAGTCTTGTTGAACGTTACCTGACACCAAGAAGAGCTGCACCATGTCCAGCATTGACGCTAGCGCACCGCCGAGCAAGACTTCAGTTTGCTCGTGAGCATAGGGATTGGACGTTAGAGTTTTTTTCATTGGTTGTGATGTTGTTAGTCAGTTTAATAAATAATTGACAGTTCTTTAAATTTTCGTCAGATGATAATTATCATTAATTAATTGCGGTAGTAAAACATGAGCGGTATTTCTGCGCAAGGGTTTACCTGTCACTGCTTTGAAATTAATCCTTATCATCTTGGGCTTGCTGGAAGATAACTCTTGTTAGAGATAAGCTTGCTTTTGTAAATGTCTTTTCCATAAGTTTTAAATTTGAATTTTCATGTGTAATAAAAATTTACAAAATCTATGACGTGCTTAACACGTTGGTATTCGGAAATGACACATCTGCATGTAAAAATCTTGTTACACTTTGATTTTTAAAGAGAAAACATGGCTGTCGCTTTGTTGATTTTTGTAATTCATAAAATATTATTGAATATGCGTATTTTACTAATAATACAGGGTAATTAATATGAAAAGTTATTCCCCGGCTTTTTTGGCCTGTACGGTGAAGTTTTTACAGTACCGCAGAGCACATGACGGCATTATTTAGTTTCTTATTCTCGCATCAAAAGTGTCACGGCTCGGCATGCGCTTGGCACAGACTGAATTGGTGTTGAGTGAATTCACTCTACTTATAGCTGCAAGAAAGTTAGTTTGCGCGCCTACTCTAGTATTTATACATTATTACTCAAAGTATATTTCTATGTTGAGCTTGTTTGTCGCAAAACGGACCCTGACTCAGCATAATGCTGGCTGGTTTACTGGTTTACAACCAACGCTGGTCTTCCGTCAGAGCCGGTCGGTGGCACCACGGTCAATCTAACCACTAAAACAGGATTGTAGTAAGTGAGGTACGTATTACGGGTATACGTTACCGACCAACCTTAATAAACATATAATTTTGCAACCTTTGGAATACCTAGCAGTTCCGGCGGCCATCTGTGGCCTTCGTCATCAGTTCAACTTAACAAAATGATGCTTCCCGAGAGTAAATGCACGAATTACTATGAACAATACAACGATGGCTAGGTCTCCCAATAATATTTCAATAATTAAATAAATTAGTAAATAGATAAATATTAGTCAACAACACGAAGTGTTGTGGGTACTAGATGACGATATATTTAATAGAGATAAATACTTATGTAAATACATAGAAAACATCCAAGACTAAGAAACAAATATTCATGCTCATCACACAAATATTTGCCCTTACCGGGATTCCAACCCAGGACCGTCAGCATTCGTAGGCAGGGTCACTACCCGCTAGGCCTAACCGGTCGTCTGAAAAGTTAAATCGATTTCATCTGATCCTGACCTGGTGTCAATGGGATCAATCAGAATGTAAACAATAATAAAAAAATGGGTTCATCCATCTTCGAGAAATCGCTATAAACTTCGATAAAAAAACCTAAAAGTTCTTGATGAATTGAGAAACCTCATATTTTTGAGTCGGCTAAAAATATGCAACATTTATAATTGTCTTCGCTGACACTATGGGGTTTCGTTAGAGGTCCAATGAAACCCAAATCCGATTTGCAGACTTTAATGATGGAATTTTAGTAATTTTATAACAGAAATGTTCTCACAAAAGGCAATCCAAAACAGTAAATTTAGTTGAATAAAAATATGTGAAGGTAGCTTGATAGCACACTGCGTGGAGCGTTATATCTAATTGAAGACGCCTGACAAAAAATGATAGCAAGGATGCGCCTTGCGGCGTGAGTGGTTTCTGAACAGGCGCCTAGACATATTCCCCCCGTTGAATGGGTAGGTTCTTTCAACCCTGAAGATCTTGCTCCGTTGGTAAAGGGCAGAGACGAACTAGAGGTCTTCGATATGTTCCGCGGGTCGTCGTTACATCAGCGACTCGGGAAATCCCATCTGGTCCAGGGAACAACCGGAGCACGCGACCAAGACGCCAGCAGAGCGGAGGGGCGGCTTCATCGTGGATCAGAACTAGATCGCCAATATTTAGCTTATCTTTGTTTGCCTTCCATTTTGTACGTTGTTGCAGTTCCGATATATACTCGCGTTGCCATCTTTGCCAAAAATGCTGTCTGAGCCTTTCGACGCGAGCATATCTATTCATCTGAGTCTCCTTGTAGTCTCCCAAAGTCGGTGATGGTAGTGCATTGAGTGGTCTTCCAATGAGGAAGTGCCCTGGGGAGAGGGAAAGGAGGTCATTAGGGGATGAGGAAATTTGGCACAAGGGACGACTGTTTAAGATCGCCTCCACTTGCGCAAATAGAGTAGAAATCTCTTCAAAAGTTAGGTGACTATTTCCCATTACACGCTTTATATGGTGTTTTGCGGATTTCACACCAGCTTCCCAGATGCCACCGAAGTGAGGAGCGTAGGTAGGCGTGAAAATGAATTTAAAGCCTTCTTGACTGGCAAAGTCAGAAATAATTTCGTTGTTGCACTTCATGAAAGAGGTTAATTCTTTAGCAGCTGCCACAAAATTCCGGCCATTATCACAAAATACTTCCGCTGGCTTACCGCGGCGCGCGACAAATCTACGTAACGTCATAATAAACGCATCTTTACTTAAATCGCATACCGCCTCAAGATGCAAGCACTTATATCTTAGGCATACAAAGAGGCACAAATAGCATTTAGTGGATCGGACACCCTTTCCCTTTCGATTTAAAATAAAGAAGGGTCCAGCAAAATCCACTCCTACAGATTGGAACGGAAAATCAGGGGTTATTCTTTGTGGCGGCAGATTTCCCATTTTTGGCTGTAAAGTTTTGCCTTGTACTCGTCTGCACCGCACGCAGTTGTGGACCATACGACGCGCGAGATGTCTTCCATTAACGGCCCAAACAAATTCTCTTACTGTTGCCAACAATAGCTGGGGTCCAGCATGCATGTTGCGAGTGTGTTCATTTCCGAAGATGAGCTTACACAAATGGTGTGACGAGTCTAACAATATGGGGTGTTTCTTTTCATATGTATAATCAGAGGCATATATTCGACCTCCGACCCTTAATAAACCTTCCTTATCAATGAATGGTGTCAAGGGTAGAATTTTTGACTTCATGCTTATAGACTGATTTTTAGAAAGTAATTTATATTCTTGTAAAAACTTTCTTGTTGGGCCTTGGTACAGAGCACATTAAAGGAATCATTAAGTTCGTCTACTGATAAAATACCTATACGTCTGTCCTTGGGATTTTTCACGTTGAACAAAAATCGCTTTACATAAGCAAATGTTCTTTGTAATTTGGTTAATTTGGAGAAATTTTGAAACTTAATTATTGGATCAAGTTCTTCAACCTAAACTGTAACTCTCACATCCGGTAGGTCAGGAGAAATATCATTTGATTTTAAGATGGGCCAAGATAACTTTGATTCATCTTGGTGTAAAAAGCTCGGTCCATTCCACCACAAACTTGAATTTATTAGCTTGGTCGGCGAAACGCCTCTGGAAACCAAGTCAGCAGGATTTTGGTGCGTGGGAACGTAATGCCAGGATGACGGTATGGTACTTTCGATGATCTCACCCACCCTATTAGCCACAAATGCTTTTAGTTTGCTGGGGCTACCTTTCAACCAAGCCAAGACTGTGCTGGAGTCAGACCAGTGAACTATGCGATTGAATTCGTATCTAATCGACTCTCTGACAATATTGCACAATCTAGCAGCGAGTAGTGCAGCGCAGAGCTCTAGGCGTGGAATGGTGGTGGTTTTCAAGGATGTCACCCTTGAATTGGCGCATAATAGCCTTACTGTTACTTCATTGTTACTATTAATTGATCTGATATAGACACAGGCCCCAAAGGCGCTTAGCGAAGCATCGCTAAAGGAATGCATCTCAATTAGTGATGGCGCGTCACATACAACGGGCCTTGGGATTTCTATTTCAGACAGTACATGCACATTATCTTGAAATTCTAACCAAGAAATCTTGATTTCGTTTCGGACGGGCTGATCCCAGTCGAGTTTTTGTTGCCAAAGTTTTTGTAGTAGCATTTTGGGTTTAATTATGCACGGGCTTAAAAGTCCCAGTGGGTTGAATATTCTGAATGATGTAGACATTATTGAGCGTTTGGTAATCGCATTATCTTTGTTTGGAATTATAGTAGGAAAATTTAGAGTATCTTTATTGGGACTCCACCCCAATCCGAGAGTGCTCGAGGATTCACTGAGTGTTAAGTTTTCTTGTGTATTTAACTCAGAATTTTCGAATATGGATGGCAAATTGGTTTTAAACTTTCGTAATTTAAAGCAGCCTTTACTGAGGGTGCTGGTGACTGAATTGAGAATGTATTTTAATTGCTCAGCATCGTCACAACCAGTTATCAGGTCATCGACGTAAAAGTCCTTTTGGATGATGGTTTTTACTTGCTCATCATCACACTCCTCGCCCATCTGCCAAAGACAACGCGTAGCCAAATAGCTAGCACTTGCCGTCCCATAAGTGATAGTATTCAAACGCAACGATTTGATAGGCTGAGACTCGTCCTCTCTCCATAAAATCAATTGAAGATCACGATCCTTTTCACTGACGAGCACCTGTCGGTACATCTTTTCGATATCTCCAGTTAGGAGATATTTATACTGACGCGCTCGTAGCAGTATGGAAAGAAGAAAGTCTTGGACATTGGGGCCTACCATTTGGAGGTCGTTGATAGAAAAGCCAGAAGTGGTGGGGGCTGAACCGTCGAACACAACTCGGAGTTTGGTGGATTCGCTGTCTTGTTTGAAAACAGCGTGGTGACACAGAAAATAAGATGGATTAGGTTGAGAAGTTGGGGATTCTGAAAGATGACCTAAATCGCTGTATTCTTTGAGAAATTTGGAATATTCCAATTTTAAGTTAGGGTCCTTTCTGAAACGCTTCTCCAAATTGAATAGACGTTTTTTAGCTAGGTAATAAGACTCACCTAGGCAGTTCGGGGAATCAAGCAGAGGTAGCTTGACGTAAAACCTGCCGGAACTGAGGCGTGAAACGTGAGACACAAAATGTTGCTCACATAATTTTTCGGCTTCACTTAAGACTGATTTTGAGGGTAGTTCTTCTAGCTCCCAGAATTTAGGAAGTAGATTTTCGATATCTGATTCTTTAGTCAAATCAGTAGAAACTCTTGCATGATTGCAATTAATTTTGTTAGTATTTATTACTTTAGGATTTAAAATGGCTCCTGCGATTAACCAACCTAAATGTGAGTTTTGCAGCCTCGGATTGTTAGTACCAAGTGATTTTTGTTGAGATTTCAGGATGTCCCAGAATATATCGGCCCCGATCAATACTTGAATAGGAGCTGGTTGATCAAATGCAGGATCTGCCAGTATTAAGCCTTTAGGCAAGTTCAGTTGATGAATATCGATTTGAGCCTTTGGTAGATCTCCTGTCAGTTCATTTAGGACAAGGCAAGAAAGAACCACATTGTAACTAGAGTTGGTAGACTTTAGCTGTAGTACACAACTTTCTTTCACCTTGTCGGCAATACTGTTGCCAATTCCTACGACGTTTAGCTCGGTAGGGTTTGTGTGTAAATTAAGAGTTTTTTGTAATGATTTAGTAATAAACGATGATTGGCTGCCACAATCTAAAAGAGCACGCACTCTTTCAGTTTGTTGGGTTATAGGATTGGACACCTCAATCATCGCTGTAGAAAGGAGAATTTCATTTGAATTTTGCTTAGAGAAGTTAGTTAGAACTTCGGAGTTACCGGCCGTGGTCGCAGCCACGTTATTGTCATTTGAATTATTTTTATGGTTACATAGCATGCTATTATGCCTTTTGTGGCAAACCCGACACGGCCCCATGACACATTTATGTGTAGGGTGACCTTGCCTTAAGCAATTTGAGCACAATTTATAATTGGAGACTTCAGTAAGCCTTTCATCTATAGTCATTCTTTTAAAAGTAGGGCAGTCATAAATTTTGTGATTATGGCTACAAACAATGCATATGAATACTTGAGGATTATTGAAGTTCGTTGCAAATGATTTTGTATTATTGTTATGTTTATTAGCGATATATGGAGCAGATGGCGGTTTATCATTTACATTATATTCGGATTTGTTACGGTAGATTGATTCTAAAACATCTGCGCGATTAATCAGGAATTTATTAAACTGATCTAGGGTTGGTACATCGCCATCAATATCGTTACGGTACTCCTCCCATTTCATGAGGGTACGGTTGTCTAGCTTGGCTGAAATCATATAAATGATCAAGAGGTCCCACTTGTCAGTTGGTTGGCCCAGGCTGGATAGTGCCCGCAGGTTCTTTGTGACGTGGTCTACTAGAAATCTTAACCCAGTGTCAGACTCTCGAGTTTGTGTCTGTGTGTTAAATAAAGACTTGAGATGGTGATTAATAAGTAGCCTCTTATTGTTGTAGCGGTCACACAACAGTATCCAAGCATCATTATAATTATCTGATGAAACCTCTATGTTTGAGATAACACGAGCCGCATCCCCTTCTAAATATGAGATAAGGTAATGAAACTTTTGTATAGCAGAGATGCGTTCGCTTTTGTGTATTAGATTGGTAAATGTGTCGCGAAATTCGAGCCAACGGAAATATGCACCATTGAATTTTGCTATCTGTATTTGTGGCAGCTTGACTTCAGAATGATGATCGAGACTGCATTGTGCTTCTTGGAAGATAGATGCACGTCTATCTTGGTCTAATTTAATCTCATTTCGCTTATCGATAATACTTTTTGCATGTGCAATACAATGAATCAAATCCTGCTCGATAATGTCTCGCTCATCAACCTCTGCATCAAGATTTTCGAAATTTATGACCTCAATTTGACTCTGCAAGTCATCAAATTTAGCTGACAAACCCTCAAGCTTGCTAAGCTTTAAAGTTAGCTCGGCAGTCTCAATGGTCGTCCAATGGGAGCGTTCCGCAATTTTTGTTAAATAATTTTTAAATTTAGTAATCTGTCCCTTGACAGAGCTACGTTTTATCGTTAGGCCTTTTATGAGCTTCTTGTTATCAGAAACGGTAGGCATTATAGATATTTATTATACCTATATGATTGTAAACTAATGACGCAACGCACCTAAACTATGACAACTTTAGTTAGGCTTTATAATCAATGAAATCAATCTCACGCTCCTCCCTCGGCGTCACCTGTTGACCAGGAAGCTGGATACCACGAAACACGGCTGTCAATATGTAGGCCACTCGCAGGGTACAAAGGTCAACTTCTGTACAACCTGAAAATATTCAGCGAAATTGCGTAAACAATGGGTACAATGGGTATTTACAGATAATTTGGGGAATTTGAGGTATAATTTAGCCAATTTAGATAGTTTTTAGTATGATTGTTGTGAAGTCTAAGCTAGAATATGGTAATTTAAACCTTTGTATGAACGTTAACTACTACTCAAACATGAGTAAATTTTGTGAAATATGTTTGTCTCATATAGTAGATGTTATATAGATTAGTTTAGGACCGCGCAAGTGGAGTTTAGGAGGCAAATTTGGGGTATGTGAATCTGAGATATAGGAAGAATATTTCGGTATGACAATTTAGGTTATATGGGAATTTGAAGGAAAACAGGGCACTTATCTGAAGTGGCGAACTCGCAGTGGTGGAAAGCTTTAGCTGCTTTACTGCCCAAGGAGCTCCTGGATTCTTGACTTCTATCTCGACATTGACTTCACCTTCCTTTGTTTGAAGGACTTCTCTCCAAAAGCTGCAGGGTCCTGTCACGGTCGCCAATTTATGTCTTCGCTGACACTATGGGGCTTCGTTAGAGGTCCAATGAAACCCAAATCCGATTTGCAGACTTTAATGATGGAATTTTAGTAATTTTATAACAGAAATGTTCTCACAAAAGGCAATCCAAAACAGTAAATTTAGTTGAATAAAAATATGTGAAGGTAGCTTGATAGCACACTGCGTGAAGCGTTATATCTAATTGAAGACGCCTGACAAAAAATGATAGCAAGGATGCGCCTTGCGGCGTGAGTGGTTTCTGAACAGGCGCCTAGACAATAATGAATGAATAAATCAATAACTTTGTTATGCCAATAATAAAAAAATGGCTTCATCCATCTTCGAGAAATCGCTATAAACTTCGATAAAAAAACCTAAAAGTTCTTGATGAATTGAGAAACCTCATATTTTTGAGTCGGCTAAAAATATGCAACATTTATAATGAATGAATAAATCAATAACTTTATTATGCTATGCAATACAGGGTATAGCTGCAAAGTGATGTTTATATTTTTATCTACACACGTATCATAAACCCTCTTTACTGCGTCTAAACACCGCACTTTAAGACCAGCATAATGTAAATCTATTTGGTAAAAACTCATTTCTTATCTGAAAATTTGTACATTATGACCATAATGTACAAAAAAATTGTCAAATTATGACATTCAAATTTCGAACGCCGACACCCGCCTACGTGCCGCCCCTAGTTTGTCTGTGAAGTTGGTACTACAGAACAAGCTAAACAACTGCAGAGCATTGATCAATGCCACAATGCCGGTCAAACATGCGGTTCCTGAACACATCAAAGAGAGCTTAGCTGGGTCTATGAAACAAGCCGAAGGCGAGTTTCATAATAATATCACTCGAGAGTTTTAATGCTTTATTATGTACAGTTACATACACTAGTTTATCTACACACATATCATAAGCTCTCTTTGATGTGTTCAGGAACCGCATTTTTCACCGACATTGTGGCATTGAGTTGTTCTGTAGTACCAACTTCACATACAAAGTAGGGGCGGCACGCAGGCGGGCGTCGGCGTTCGAAATTTGAATGTAGAAAATTTACACATTATGGTCATAATGTTCAATATTCAGATAAGAAATGAGTTTTAACAAAGTTGTTTAACATTATGCTGATCGTAACGTGCGGTTTTTGGACGCAGTAAAGAGGGTTTATGATACGTGTATAGATAAACTACTATATAAGCAGTAAATCGGAATCGTAATGAACAACCTCCACTATTAAACACCTAAAACTTTGTCTGAACCTTAATAACGATACCCTGTGTAGGGTAGTGAGAGGTATGCGCGTTTAATTACACGTGGCGTTTGAGTGCCACTCACCAGATGTGAATTCGGGCCTAAGAGAATCCGGATTATCCCAGATTTAGCGGTTGGTTGGTGTGGAAGTCCGTGATTGGTCGGCAGCGACAGGGTGGGCAACATGTAGCGGGATATTTCCGAGAAAATTTCGGGAAAACCATGAATCAAATGAAGTTGAAATTGAGTAATAACATAATTGGGTCTACTTCCATCTAAAGGCGGCAATTCCAAGTAATTATCGAAGAAAATTGCCGATATTTCTGAGAAATATTTCAGTTGTTCCTAAATTACTCCCGTGGAGATTGTTTCCCTAAGCAATATTCAATTTCTACTTCAGAATTAGGTTTTTATAGATTTATAAGTATTAGGTTTAGTAACTATCTAACTGAGACTCATTTTAATGAAGCAATTAACTTACGATTGCCAAAAGACAGGTTTGTAGCTGTAGCTATTTAGAAGGATGTTCGCCAACTTCAAATGTATGTTGGACCAATCAGAACTTGATTATTTTCCACGAGCTGTCCTTTAAACTTACTGTCATTTAATTTGACAGGATTCGGAATATGTCTTATGTTAAACAGTGAAAGTTATCCCATTCACTTAAGGTCATTTTAAAATAAATAGCTTGGATTTTGCTGAGGAATTGTGTTACTGCATATGGGGGCAGCACTTTTCAAAGTACCCAAAGTTATCGTGTACGGCACATCGCTAGGGAGACCGCACGCTCATTAGAGAACGTGTACAGGC